>QJNX01000137.1:0-146136 GCA_004155925.1 Monosporascus sp. MG133 | reverse complement strand
TGCACACGTGGGCTCTTCCGATCTCGTCAAGTTGCTGCTCGATAACAAGGCCAACGTTGAAGCAAAGAATCGGGAGCACTATACACCGCTGAGGTGGGCTGCCATATTTGGGCACGAAGCAGTCGTTAAGTTGCTGCTCGATAATAAGGCCAACCGTGAGGCGAAGGACAAGAAGGGTCATACACCGTTATGGTGGGCTGTTCGGGAAGGGCACGAGGCAGTCGCCAAGTTGCTGCGCGCCAAGAGGGTTAAAGAGTTTTAGAGTCTTATGGGGTTGCGAGTGTCGTTTCGTATATAAAACTTTTCTCTAACGTAACCCTGAGGGTATTTTCGATGGTTATGTTAAGTATGTTCCTCTCTCCAGGGTTCGCCTGAACCGCACGGTCCCCATTGCATATGGGCCGTCCCGTTAGCGCTGAGGACTGCCAACAGAGGCTACTCCCATTTCGAATCAAAGTGTTAGGTCTTTACTTAGCTTCTGAATCACACCCCTTTTTATATAACATAACTATAAACTTTTAATATTTCGGGCTTTAAAGCAGGTTATCTTAATAATTTAAAGGTTATTAACGTAGAGTTATATATTCTACATAGCCTTCGTTAGGATTTATATAATAATACCCGATGCACCTTTATACGTATTATATTAGTTAAGTTATTTTAAAATATATGTAGTTTAAATAAAAGAATCTTATTTAAAGAATTATTTCTCATCGAATACAGCAGCTATAAAGGTATAGCTGGTATCTGACCGTAGCTCTCGGTGACGGCTAAATAATAATATATAGCTGCGAATCAGGAGCCTTCTGGTTGTTAAGCATACCGCTCTGGAGCGTATACTCGAAGTTGAACGTTACATTGCAAAAAAGGTGTGTGATTCAGAAACTAAGTGGAGACCCGACACTTTGATTCGAAATGGGAGTAAATCCGGACCGCCGGACCGCCGCCCACCCCTGGGATGGTCGACTCGCTCGTTTATCACCCGGCCTTACCGGGGCCTCGTCTGCCGGGTGCACGGCTTCGCCGTATCAACGCTACAGAACCAGCTAGCAAGGCACTGGTGTCGTGGAGTAAGGAGGCAGAGCTCATCTATTTGAACAGGAAGCCGATATACAAAGACAACATCCGAGGCATAGTGGCGGACATACTACTAAATTTACACATCAACATAGAGTACGCCTGGTCACGATGGTAGAGTAATAGGGTCCAAAGTGTAGCCATTAGATGACCTAATGAGGTTGGTATAGCTAAGTGCATGCCAGCCCCAAGTCCAGTTGAATGCCCACCATCTCTATGAGGCTCCTTCCCTCGCTGTGTTGCCCCAACCGTAGCAAATGACCAAAGTCAAGCACACGAAACACTAGCGCATCTCCCTTCCAAAGTTTCCTCTCAGGTATCCCGAGCGCCGGTAGTCTGTGCAAAGCACTGTGGCGAATGAGAACGGGCGTGAGGCGAAACTCTAATCGGTGTGACTCATCGCCTGTCGGATATATAAGGCGGTCGGAGTTGCTCGCACCTATAAAACAACTCTTCTCCCGTCAGCCTTTTGGCTGACGAGAACTTATGGGATGCTGAGAAAGTCGTAACTATGCTAATCCTTTCCCTAAAAGGGAGACCCTAGTGGAGATCATAAAAATATTTGTCGACATCATTGCAGAGCCCACCTTCAACCGGAGGCGCCGCTAATTGATATGCTCTTTGGGAGGGAGAACAGCTCGGCTTATGATGATACGCAGAGGATCTCCGTCCGTGCTGGCTCTGCCCGGCTTCGGAAGAACCATGCTTGACTGAAGTCGACGAGGTTGTGAACCTTGGACAAGTGTCTGACGGTTTGGGAAAGCGGTGAAATAGGTGTGAAGGATGGTGGCCAGAGGGACCTGAGATGAAGCGGCAATGAGAGAAGACGGAGAACTTGGCGAAGCGTGGTGAATGAGGATGTGTATCAGGAAGATGGAGGTAAAGAGATGGGAGACTTAAAAGGATTAACAGGACAAGGGATCCTTCCTGCCTCTTATTGCACAAAGGCGTAGACACCGTCATCTTCTAAAATCGAGGAAGGCATGGTCGGGGACGTAAACGAAGTCGCACGGAGCATCAACGTCATCAATGGTGTCAACGCTGGACCTGGCAGGCGGTCCTAGCGAGTCAATATTCTTGCTGAAATCAGCTCTGACCGGCAGCTTAGCCTTTATTCCCCTGTATGGGAGAGTCGTTACTGCTGCCATTTTCCTTGGGATCTGGGAAGTCGGTAGGTGGTCTGCCTACTTACACATAGCTATCCGAACTACACAGCAACCATCTTCCACGCTCAGACAGTCTTCCTTCCCATCCAGAGCCTCCTTCATCGCTTATAGCGGATCGTAAACAATTTAAAGAGTCCGCTACTCCCGTCAGATACACAGTCTCCGACCATCCAGTCCCACCGGTATCCCTGATCCGCACCCCTTCCCAAGGCCATGCAGGCAGCACTCCGAAGGGGCGACTCCTCGGCAAGACATGATGGAAGCTGCTCAGACCAGCCAGTTTTGAAACTCCATATGGCAGTTTAGTACAGAACATAGAAGTCCTTTACGTCCCTGGCCTTCTACTGAGCAAGAAGCGAACTGCCCGCCAGCGCCCGCTCATAGGAATCCGTCCCCCTCGACCCAGACGAAGCTTTCCTGTCACATGCAAGGGACGCACAAAGTCAAGCGCACGCGTAGTGTGATGGCCTACTACCTAAATACAAGTTGAAGTTCACATTACTAGACAACCAGGTCCGATACTGAGATCCCTACTGCCCGCTCCCTATGTAGTGCCGCCAGCAGCTCCATTCAGGGGGAGATTGATCGCCTTCTTAAGGGATCTTACGGCTCCCTTCTTCATGAATCTATTGTAGAGAGATGGAATGGGTTAAGATGGCAACTAGTCTGCTTGTGGATTACTATTTGCAAGGCGCGGGGTGTATATATATCTTTATCGCTCCAGTTCCGAGACAAGATGAATCACCACCCAGCGCCGTCGCATAGACGCATGTGTTTGGAGACATGGAGTGGAAGACAGCTTCGCTCGTGTCGGACACCTTAACATGGAGGCATTCAAACACACCCCAAACACCTACGTCAAGTCGCGCCTTCTACTAGGAAAAGCAAACAGGGAATATCCAGGAGCATGGATATTTCCTATTCCAAATGTCGCAGATCAGAATGCGCCAGGGTAGTTATGCGAATCCCACGCATCAGGCTCGAAGCAGTAATTCTTGGCATGCTCCTTCCAGATAAGGGGTGGACCGAAGCGGCGCCCAGAACAGACTAACGAATAGTTGTACCACGCAACCCTTAAATCCTGCGGGTTCGCGGGCAACGATGCAACTCTGCCCACATGATTTGCCCGCATAAATCTCGAGCGGCTGAGGCGGGGCCGCACTTTCCCCGCTCACACCCGGACCATCCCGCGCGCGATCCCCCCTGAATGCCCGCCAAGCCATCCTATATTACCCAGAAGAGTATCAATTGGTAGTTGTTCCGAAACATGCAAAAGTACCTCCGTGCTACCTCGTATCCACTCGGAAGTTGTCCCAGGATCGTAAGGACCGGCCAAGGTCTGGCTAGGTCGCCCAGTGTGAAGGTGTCGGCAGTATTTCGCCCTCCTGCTCATTGCCCACTTTGGTCGGTTAGTTGATGGAATTGTGCATTTCCCTCGTTTCGGTTGAGTAGGTATATCATGTAGTGGGAACGGGTGACGGCTCACGTTCTCCACCTAATCGAATTGCTGGAATCATAGTGCCTACCGCTGCAGCGCATAGTCACCCTAGTTAAAGATTACGATGTGCCAAAATTAGGCTCGTCCTTAAGATTGAGTTATACTAGACTCGCATTTGGAGACATCGTCCAAGGCATTCATTCCGAAGTCCCAATCCTACTTTTCCATACCTCTATATATGCCCCTATCCTCATTACTAACTGTAGCGTTGGCTCGTAGAGACTGGCGATCAGGCAATGGCCGTCGAGATGAGATATGTACAAGGGAATTTTGCCGCCCGCCGTTCCAGTTCGTCGAGTACCCTGATAGTTGTTCGTTTAGCATAGTGATACATTTTCCCGTGCCGATGAAATCGTCACATATCATCCCATATCATTATCATACGCCCCCCCCCAGAGCTGCCCGCATCTCACATTGTAACAAATAAAACCGCTAACTCCTAGATTGGCAGTTCTGGACTCTCCCTAGGTTCACTTTGGACTTGGACCGAAAGGGGCTTCCCCATGGGAGTCAAGCGGTCCATCTCGTTGTCGGGGGCGATAGTGCGGTAAGGTCCACCGCCTACGGCTTCGCTGATGTTGCTCTTGTGGCTCTTGGGCGTGCGGAGGCTATCCCAAAGCCCGGGAATATGTCTGAGGAGCGGCCGTAGCGCCGCGGCCGAAGCACAGAAGATGGCGAGTCCCAACTCGATATCGGCCCATAGTAGGAGATCGTAATGTAGGCCTTTCTCCTCTTCCTTCGAGGAGCTAGTTAGCCTGATGATGACGACGAGCTTGACGATGGTGGCGGAGCTTGCACTGTAAGAACGATAACGGTCGTTAGTCCGTGCTTTTACATTCACTCCTCTTCGTCGCTAGGTGTGCGGGACCACTCACAAAACTCCCAGCCCGAGCAACAGACAGACTGTGATCTTGAGCCTGGTGCTCATCTGCACATTCCAGAGCATGTATACGGGCAAGAGGGCGTAGAAGTAGTCGATGAAAATGTTGGAGATGGTGCGGAAGTGGCCGACGTTTTTGCAGGTCTCGCTGCCGGCGTAATTACTCGACCCCTGCTTTGCGCATAGCCAGGAGGTGTACACAGTCATGACCACCGTCCAGATACCCACCAGGAGCATTGACCCAAGAAGAATCAAACGGAGACGGCGGGAGCTCGCGAGACGGTACAGGACCAAGGCTACGGCGAGCTTGACTAGACCAGACGAGATATAGATACACAGCTGGTTGGCGTAGTGATACTGTGCACCCCGTTAGTTCGTCCGACAGCATTCACAGGAATGTGACAACGAGTCGCACTCTTTTCGATTGCACCTCATTATAGTACGGCTTTTCCTCCTCTGCGGCATATCCGTAGGACATGGCTGTAAAGCCCATGGCGCAGTGGAAGACATACCCAAGCTGCCGGTTATTGAATCAGCACCTAGTGCGCCCCATAGCACCGGTAGAAGAACCAACATAGGTTACGAGCAGAGTAAGGTCATCCAACCCGAAAGATCGGGTCTGCAGCTTGATCCGGACGTAGACGCGACCGGCCAGGGCGATGCCGTCGACGGTCAGGAAGGTCACCATGGACGATATCAAACTCGCCCGATACCCGGTCGCTGACATCTCGTCGTCGATAAAGTCGATAGACAACACTATCGTGATCTAATCGGTATATGATGGCGCGATCGGGCGCTCCACGGGGAATGAGCGGCTTGTGTGGAGCATATGAGGCTTATTGTGGGCATTCCCTCCGGCCGGCCAAGGAAAATGGGAACCAAGAGAAGGAACGGGGATGTGCACCTGGGCGTGGAGTCCAAGCCGTTTATTTAAGACCCTGATATAAGGCGAAATGCCGGGGTCCTGTAAGCAGACTCGGCACTTTGGCAGATCCTTGCTCCTTACCGCAAATGGGAACGGACAGCAGGAAATGGGACCGGGTATTTGGTAGCGTATGCTGAGATGATTTTTGAATGTCAGCTCAATCGGGGACTGAGGACCGGAATGCGACATTGCCGCGCTCTCGTACTGTCACAGTAAACTAGGGGTGATATACGGAGCCAATGAATGGAATAATCCTGTCCAGGTTGACACCGCTAGAATGGAGGCTTCAGACCACTGGGCTGCGGTGCTGACAAGTTCATATCTGGGCTTCATACATGGTTTGACGGTATCCAAAAGGCGTAGAGAAGATGCATGGAAGAGGAGATCGCTCCAATGATATGCACCTAAAATGTGCACCTGCCCATTCTGCCCGCTTCAGCTCCAGAGGCAGTGCAACGCAACACAGCAGCGGATATCGACACTCCAGGTGGGACCGAAATATTTGTTCAATCGCTGATTGGAATATTCGAAAGAAGGCAAACTCCGAGTGCACAGGGAAAGCTTGGGCAGTAAGCTCGGAATTTACGATGGCGTTCCCTTGCAGCTGAAGCTTAAATCCTTCCGTGCAGTTTTCCTGTTCGTGGTGCAACAGCGCAACCGCACATATAGATCGTGTGAATGCCACCCTAGGGTGACGCCACATAGATATAAGAGGTTGATAGAGAACTTTAGTATACGGGGTTGACAGTCAATCGGAGACAAAGAGCTAGCCCTATGCTCCGGGCTGCTCGAGGATTTGGCTATTCCAGTCGCGATCATATAATTAGAAACAAATATCTTTAGTTCCCCTATGCTAAGCAGTTCAGGGCAATTCCCAGATCAATCTAGGAGAGGCACGTCACCGTTGGACAGCGGGGTTTCGGTCCGGGGTTTTCAGCTCCCCAATTACTTCCTACTAAATAACAACTTAAGGCGGAACAAAAAAGCAATCTCTTGCGGGATATTCAAGAACATGACTGTCAGGTTGCTCCCTGTCAGTGGTTCCAACCAATGGAATGGCGCAAATAGACGGGTGTTCCCCAATTGTAGTAAGAGGAAGCGATGATCCCTGATCACATCGCATTTCAGCTAATCTACGAAATACGCCACTTGGTTTCTCCGAGGTGTTCAAAAAGGACCGATGCAACCGATCTCCTGTTTCCGGGCATTTTCCTATTTGATTGGGTATCTCCCGTACTACCCATCCCGGCGAGACACAATCCCACCCTGACTATTACTGCTATTGCTATTACTTTCTCCCGCACCAGGCAGCAAAGTGAGCATGCGGTCGCAGCACGTTCTGGCACAGGCCGTCACGGCCTTCACCTACTTCTTCACCGGGATCTCCGGTACCGCAACCAACCTTGAATATTCCAAATGGATGGCCAGCAGCACAATGTCCCGTCGCCAGGGCATCATGACCGGCGACGGCGGCCGCTCCGAGCTGCTGCAGGCCGGATTCACGCAGAAGACTCTCATTGCCCTCCTCAAGCAATATCCGGATACTCCCTCTGTCCGGGAGTACATCGAGGCTAGCGCCGCGTCCGTGGTACCATATGTCCTGAATGCGACGTACAGTGCCCTATCGTATCCAATGGACCGGCTGTCGAACGGCCAGGCGCTGCTACAGTTTTCTTCCTCGAATACCCAGACTGAATTGTTCGAAGCCGCGGCACACGCGCTGCGGGAGAGTATCGACCTGAATCGCCGCAACCCCGTGGGCGGGCTCTGGTACTACGTCTATCCGGAGTGGAGCTATCTCGACGGCATGTACTCGTATGCGCCCTTCTACATTGCCTACGCCAAGAACCAGTGCAAGTGCGAGAGGGTGGATGCCGAGACCCTTCAGGAGATGTATTTCCAGGTCGACCTCCTGTGGCAGCGCACTCTCAACGAATCGTCCGGCCTGCTAGTCCACGGCTACGCCGCTTCGCGCACGGCGGTATGGGCGGACCCGGTTACCGGTGCGAGCCCGCACGTCTGGATCCGCGCTCTCGGGTGGTATACCATGGCTCTGGTGGATACCCTCGAGCTTCTACCTACGACCCCCACTGGATCGACGTACAAAAAACTACTCCGCGAAAAATTCCAATCCCTCATGCACGCTATTATGGCCGCCGTAGATCCGACGACTGGGGCGTGGTGGCAGATCATGGATCAACCGGGGCGTGAGGGGAACTATATCGAGTCCAGCGGCAGCGCCATGTTCGCCTATTCGCTCCTCAAGGGGGCACGACTCGGATACCTAGACGGCAGGCTGGGTTCGGTCGCTGTCAGAGTGGCGACTCGCGCTCACAAGTACCTGACCAAGACGTTTGTGATTCGCGAGGCAAACCAGACCTTGGGTTACAACGGCACTGTGTCCGTGTGCAGCTTGAACTCCACCGCAACCTTCGAGGTAAGAGGCTGATGTGTTCCTGTCTCCCATTGTTCGTAATTTCGTGGTTAAGGACGCTAACAACCGTGATAGTATTACGTTAACCAACCGATTGAGTACAACAATGTGCTCGGGTCTAACGCTTATATCCTCGCATCCCTGGAGGTCGAGCGCCTGGGACGTTGATGATCCATATTCGGGAAACCAATGTATAAAGGACCTGTAGCGCCATAGCTACTTAGTGCAGCATATTTGTAGGACGGAATGGGGCACATAGATCAAACTTGTACATGTAAATATTTGCACCGACTATACACAGCGGTCCCGTGTCAAAATGGGTTGAATGCCCCTCAGATTCCATAATGAGTGAATAGCCTGGAGGGCTTAGGGACTATAAGTATATACAGAAAGTATATGTTGTCTTTACCTTTATATCAACAAATCATGCCAGAAAGATATATTTTCCATGACCTTTCGCGCTCCAGTTAGTCCGAAAGCACAGCCTAGCTCGTGGGTTGCCAGCGGAGCCCATTCCCATAGACCCATAGACAATTATGGCATTGTTATAGACTCAGCCACACCAGTAGAGCCCACAGAGGGTATGATCTGGGTTCAGCCGGCCGAGGTCAACATAAGGCAGCCCAGTTTGGTCATGGTCGACGAACGTAGAGAATCCGAGCAAAGGGAATACCCATGTTACGTTAGCTGACAAAAAGTCTTCCACACTAAGGTCCTCAGCCATATTAGCTGGCACTGTCTTAATCCGAGTCCATTGGCTCACATACTCCGCTGGTTCGTCCGTTGACGGCTGGAAAGGTGATTGTTTGCATACGAGCGTCCATAGATGTATTGGCACTCAAGTGATGTGTACATCTGGTTGTCTTAAAGGACGAACGGTCCTCTGGCAGGGGCTAAGGGGTCGGGCTCCTTCGTGCAATTGACTTTCGCAATGTCATTAACGTTACGGCATGCTGCATATACCGGGCGAGACGACTGGCTGTTCCCGCTGGCGGAGAGGCGAGGTGCATGTGGAGGAAAACTTCCCTGAGGGTAGAGCCTTGCATACTGAGCCAACTGCTAGGCGGATCAAATACGTTGGTTGCAGCGAGCAGAGCCGTTTCTTCAGCCGAATAGACCGTACGAGAGGGATAAGAAATAACCTGCTGTGCGACGGGGTCCAAGGCAAGGCCGGCTATGGTCAGCAACGCGCCGAGGATCGCAATGAAACCGGTCCATTTCTGTCCAGGCAATAACCTTGCAGACCCCATGGACCACTACTCCATCATGTATCCTTGAAGATGGCCTAGGGCCTTTGCTCAGTGGCTGAATTGTGTCCAATTTTCCATGGCTAATGCACTCGGCAACCGATACTAGAATAGCTGACTTAGATATCATAGTGAAGACCGAAACGAGCGAATTTGGTTGAATAGGGAGCATCCAGTCTCGTAGGGCCGTTTGGTTAGTCTTGGATAAGACGATAACAACGGGTATCGTACAGCTTGCTCCCATCGCAATACAGGCGATTTCCCAAAACCACCAGCTTGTCATAAGTCGACGCCATTCTGGTAGCATATTCAGCTCGTCGCCGACCTCTTCACGCCCGCCCCGGTCCGACCGGACAGCTGGACCCCACTGTCCCGGATTGCTTGTCTTGCCAAGACTCCCTGATTCGTTGACGATCCTTGGCTCGGGGCTAGGGGCGGCCTAGCGGGGAGATGGGTCCCGCACAAACCGACGTCGCAAACTTCCCTAG
Source organism: Monosporascus sp. MG133 (assembly GCA_004155925.1). NCBI lineage: Eukaryota > Fungi > Ascomycota > Sordariomycetes > Xylariales > Monosporascus > Monosporascus sp. MG133. The sequence goes on along the minus strand of QJNX01000137.1, from coordinate 136,421 downwards.
ATAAACTGCTGTAAGTAGACAACCGATTGATAGATTATGATATTACGAATACACCGAGTAGTAGAAAGTGGGCTCTCGTCTATCCAGGGTCCCTTTGCTGTGCTTGAGGGACGAGTTGGATAACACCAACGGCCAGGATCCGGCAATCACGAGTCGCTCAGCCCGTAGTACTAGGTCAGAACCAGGAACTGATGGCAGGTCCCCACGGCTGGATTCGGTGAGGCGACGAGGCGACGAGGAGGACGACTAGGGTAATTCACGTCTTGGGGATATTAACATGGCCCCGTCTATCTATCTCCTCCTGGCGAGTCCTCGACACTACGGCATTACTGGACCAGCCGGTCATGCGGATCCAGACGTAGCGCAGACATCATCGTGATTCCCCGAAGAAAAAATGGAGATCCACACTATCCTGAGCCTGAGCCTGCGTCTCGTCCTGGGGTCCCTGCTCCTCGCGGTGCGCGCCTTGGACTCATACCTGGGGCTCGCTCGCGAAGGTGCCGGGCCCGCCCGCGGCGCGCTTCTCAGACCTCGGGCGGTTCTGGGCGGAGGCGGCGCGGCTCGCGGGCCTGCGCCGGAGACACGGCAAGCTCGTGCGCATCGGGCCCAACCACGTGGGCGTCAGTGACCCCGGGGGTGATCCCCGTGGTGTACGCCATGAGCGGCGCGTGGGCCAAGGGCCCGTCGTAGGTACTTCGGCGCCACGACTTTCCGCGACGGCCGCGCGCTGCCGAGCATCATCGCCATGAGCGAGGCGCAGCACACGGCGGCGGCAACGCAAGGGCCGTCGGCCGCGCCTTCGGCACGGGGTCCCTGCTCGGCTACCTACGAGTCGCACATCGAGCGGTCGGCCGGAGAGCTTGTCGAGGTTCTGGGCAGCCAGCAGGGTTTCCAGAGCGCGTCGCGGCGAGTCGCCGGGGGTCGTGCGGCGCAGCGAGGACGCCGAGGGTATCCTGGCCGCCGTCGTGGACGGCTTCGACCACCCGAGACGTATGGGGCGTGGGCTGCCAGATCGACGCGGTACACCCGGACAGGGGCGTCTAGGGGGCCGACGCATCCGAGTTCAGGCCGGAGACGGCGGGTCGAGGCCGGCGAGGAGCGGAGACGCCGTATAGAGCGCGCCTTCGTCTTTATAGCTTTCTTTCAGCTGCGGCAAGCGCGTGTGCATATCGCGTGGCTGGAGATATGAAGACTCTCCCCTCGATCCCGCTGAATTTCGCCGCAAGTCATTCCCTCGGCATCCGTGTCATAGGTTGAAGTCGCTAACGCCGAACTGGCAGCTTGGATCTGGTCGACCGTAACAAGGAGTTGGCCGAGGGTACCAGGATTAGCGCTGCCAAGTGTCCGCCCCCTACCTGGATGCGTGTTAGGAGAAGGGACCTAGCAGCGTAAATAGCAGCACGTTTGGAAGTGTTACGGGGCCAGTCGAGTAAGGGTCATCTAGCCTCTATAGGTGAATTGTAATGTTTGGACTATGCATACTGAGATCGTAAGCCAGCCATTTGGTGGGACTGGAAGCTATTTAAGAGTAATAACACTCGGCGACAACTTCAAATAAGGACCTTGGAACTTACCCAGTACGGGCTCCACATACAGCATTGCTGTTTGAGCAATGTAAAATCCGTAACAATCTCGCGCACAGAAGCCTGAACCAAACGCTGCAGTGCCACCGAAAGGCATTCATTGTTCACCTCCCGAGTGAGGTCCGAACCATCGGGATTCTATTTGAGTATCTTGTATTCTCGCTCCTCTACCATGTGTTTTACCTTGGAGCAATCCACAGCCCAGGCCACTGGATAACAAATGCTGTTCGTCCCCAAGTCCCTACCTCAACAGCCGCCCTTGCCACGTCCCGGACCATATCAAGAGGCATCAACTCTCTATCTAAGACGCCCTCTATGCCGCCATGACTCGGGTATCAAACACGCCTTTGGGTGCAGCAGCACACCAATGCTGTTTCCGAGCCCTATCCTGCAAATTCTCGACAATGCCCTTTTTCAGAACGCACCAAAACTTTTTCAGTGATCTCTATCCGCCGTTGTTGTGATTCGCCAATACTCCTATGATGCTTCTTTCCCATCGCCTATACATTGGACATCAATTCTCCATATGTACAGATCACCGTCGTATGTACAACAACTCCAGCTCAACCATAGCTGAGCTTTACTCGTACACTCGATGAGAACCGGCCGCTGATGCGGGTACCCCGAAACCAAGAAAGACCGTCGAGAGCGCTGTCCGTCTTGATCAAGAGGGGCGATGTATACTTGGCCTTTTGGGTTTAGTCTAGGTAGACATTGCTGTCTCCGTCCAACTTCACGATAGTGAACCGGTGCCTTTTAGCGACGACCTCGACGTAGAATGTCGACGTCCGTTTACGCCGAGTTTCTGACCCCGTCCTCCCACTCATGTCGCTGATAGCAGGCGTTGTCAAAGGCGTCTCGCGAGGCAGCGGCTCGGAAACGCCAGCCGATTGCTCATCCGAACTCGAGTCCAAGAGGATCGGATCACTGGGTGCACCTAAACCTGTCTCGATGCTTTTGGAGATGACGTAGTTATTGTCGGCCGCTTTCTGCAGGATGGGCTTTTCGTCGAGCATAGTGCCAAACCACGCCTCGCGTATGGCCAATCCAAGGGCTAACGCCACCTGCCGCGCCACACTGTTACCGACAATTCTGTATTGATTCAGGGCCGATCCGACAAGAATTTCGCTATCAAGAAAGCCCTGCGCTCGCCTTGCCTCCAAAATTGTGATAGGCCGTGGTTGATACCAATGGTTGATTTGGCCTACGCGAGCGTCTGTTGGGGAACAAGTCGTAGTGATCGTAGGGAATACACTATTCGGCTCGATTCGACCCCAGCCCCTCGAGATTTTACTAACCCGAGTTGCTCCCTGTATGGGGTATAACTGTCGCGTGGATTCGTCCATAAATCCACCGTAATAGGCCTTGCTGAAACTCATCCCCCATGGCTGAGTGGGTATATGCTGCACTTGTTTCCGCAACGTAGGCGTATAACCCATCGTCAACCGGTGATCGGGGAACCCGACGCAGTAATCGGCTTTGGAGTCTTGGATATCGGGAAGATCGCCTGTTGCTTCCATGGCACTCACAAATTTGAACGGTGTTGGCAGGTGCTCACGTTGGCTGAAGCTTTGTCCATTAGACATCAACCCAAGCTTACGTCGTGGCACATCAGGACGCGAATGTGTTGGTATCGGGGCTTTGGGAACCCGAAGGCCAGCTGCCGTGAACATAAGAAACACGCGACTCCGAGACTGCGAGGCTCCGAATGACCACGCATCGAGAAAGAAAATCTGCGTCTGATACCCTAGGCCGACGATAGCGCTGACAAGCTGAGAGAAGACGCATTCATCGCGATTGTGTTTCGACTGGACCATTTGGATGACATTTTCGAGCAAACCGTAGTGAGGGCGATACAGGTCAACATAAGAAGCGAAAGAGGCAACGAGTGACTGATTCTTTCGCTGCTTGTCGGTCGTCTTGTCGTTTGTCAACAATGAAAACCCTGGACAGGGCGATCCACCAGATATGAAATCGACCTCTCCCGGTCGTGGCGTTTTCTTACTGCCTCGCAAAGCTTGGCGCAGCAAGTCGTCCACAGAGCCGAGAAACGGCGTGCATGTACCGGGCGTGGTATTGGCCATGTAGGTATGGATAGCCTCCCCCCAGATGTCGTTGGCCCATTGCATCTGGATAGCGCCGCCATCTTCCAGACCACGTCCAAAATTTCCACCGCCACAGAACAGATCAAGACCACGCAGTCTCTCCGACCTGGTAGTGCAATTTGGGTTGAAGCCCTGCCGTAACAGACTGAGTGCGTCAGGGTTAACGGGCACGAATCTCGTCTTGCCATCCCCCGTGGCCAGTTCTTGGTGCGTAATGAAGAATGCGTCACCTGTTCCATTACGGTCATAAGGGGCTGGAATTCTCTCGTCGGCGTGGAAAGCCCTGACCAGGCATCTTCGAGCAATACTCTTGGCTTCCATCTCAACGAGCCTTTCGGAATAGACGAGTTCGTTCAGCGGTGACTTGGGAGCGCTAGGATCAACAAGTCTCCGCCGCAAAAGTCTCCGTAACCGGACAAACTTCTTCGTCCCTTCGATGGAGAACGCTTCGATCATAAAGTTCTCCAAGTCAAGAGATGTCGACTGAGTCTGGACGAGGACCGCATCACCAACTTCAAACTCTTCGGATTGACGGGATAAGCCTCTGCTTTCGCACTTCATGTGTTCGTGCTGCAGCGTAACCCATCGCTGCTCATCACAGAGATACGTTTGACGTACGAAAAGATTGGCCGACGTAGGCGGGGTTCCAAACCAGTTGACGGTATGGGTAGAGATGATATCCTCTTCTCTGACCTTGGCAACGTCGCTATGACAAGTGCAGTTATCAGACAAGAAGAGCTCATTTTTCCAGGGGTACTTCATCTTCGCGCAGGGGGTATCTCTCGGATGATACATCCATATGACATCAAAAGAGCGTTTTCCTCTTGCCGTTTGGTGAATCTGCTGCACCAGGCCATACCAGACATATTGATCATCATGATGGGCCGATGTCTCTACTTTCCACCTCGTCGTAGTTCTTTTCGCGTCGTCAGGCGAAGTTGAAATCACATCGCCGCATTTGATAGACTCGACGAGAGCTTTGCCGCCTGAACCGCGCCGTTTGCCAGAATCCATTTGCGATGGCATGCTTCGGACAGTAAAACGCTTTATGATCGCTTCTTGACCCTTTTTGGCTCCCGTAGACAATGCTACACTCTCAAGGATTTTCCCAAAGCTCATGTGGCGGAAAAGGTCGTGAATATAGGGAGTCACAGTTGTCTTGGGAACCCCTTGGGTCTGTGTAGCTCTTCTGCTTGGTGTCCCATCATGACCCTTTCCGTCAGGTGATTTGTCAGTGAATGCAAGATTAGAGAGATACTGGTTGAGTGATCTAGTTTCTTTCCAAAAGAGATGATACGTGGCGCTTTTGGGATCCAGGCCATAAGCTTCCCGCCAAATATAGTTGATATTGGCAACGATAGCACCTCGAAAATCGTCGTCTCCATGGGCCTCATACCATTTTCGAAAAGCTTCGGATTTCCGATGCTTTCGCAGAATCCATATACCGAAGCGGGATTTGAAATCGTACAACACGGCTCGGCGGTCGGTCGTCCGTAGGTGTTCGCAATAGTCGATGACATGCTTCGCTAAGTCCGCAATCCATAAGAAGGGGTTATGATATCTGGCGTATTCGCCCGACGGTGACCTTAATTTGTAGTAGATATCCTTGTTTAGCCGTTCATTCAGGATAGACCGTATCCAGATCTGATCCCCCACGGAATGATGCTCGTCACCGTAATTACCGACTGGCAGTTCACGGAAAGGGACACGCTTGAGATAGAGTCGCGTATCGCCCACAGATAGAATGCCATCGAAGAAGAAACGATCAGCCTTATTGAGGTGCTGTAAAGGCCTTAGTTCGTTGGGGTACTGAGGCGCGTCGATATATATGGAGAAATCGTCCAGGTCAAATTCCAGAAAGTCCTCGCCTTCTATCGGCCCTCGCGACTTCAGCGCATCCAATAGAACGGCCACAGCCTTTGCTTCGGTAGTCTGGGGCGCGGGAGGTTCGTCTCCCTCAAATAGAGACCTGGGTTGTGTTAGGGTCGATACGGGAATTCGCACTTCGACGTTCGTTGATAAAGATGCATGGTTGGGCAGGAGAAGTTCTTCAATATCCGAGCGAGTCTCCTCTCGCGGTTTGTCTCGAAGAGATTTAAAGTCAAGACCTCCTGCCGTCAAGACATCCCCATCGTCTACATCCTCGAGTTCACTTGGCGAACTAAGACTCCGGGACCAAGTCCTAGCATGCGTCTTGAAGGAGCCAACGTCGACATGCGAGCCGTAAATTTCCGTATCATCGCACAGAAGCGGCCTGGAACTGACCGACTCCACGTTGGCGACTTCTTGCCGATAGACCATTGAGTACGAACCTCGTTGTCCATTCGACAAATGGGCCCGTCTATCCATGGTATCTCATAGCCCACTGACTAGACGAAGACCAAGAGGGGGTGTCTTAGTGGCTTCCTACAAAGGATGACGAGTAGATCGTACAGAGCTTCAGTAATACACAAGATCTGCCCATGCCCTAACTGGCCCGGGTCGTCGACAGTTAGAAGTGAGGTATTGCGTTGCGGGGTCGGCGATCAGAAAGGGATTTGGCGTGAGTGGAGTGCTTCATGCGGGCCGTCTAGATACAGTGACTTGGCACACAAGCATGACTGACTGGTGCGGGTGTCTTGTGCGAACCATGAAGATATACGGATGGAAAGGAGATACAGAGGAGTGGGGCTATATCGCTCTCACTTCATCACCTCGAAGAGAAAGGGAGGATGGATAGACCAGGATTTGTGCCGCAGTTTTCCAGGGGTGTTGGAAGAGCTTCTATCAACACGAACTACGCCAAGCAAGACAAATTCAAGATATAAAGTAAACCAAGTCGTCGAAGTAGGACTCTCTCCCCAGGCATGACCAGATCCAAGGTCATAGAACTCTAGCGGTTTGCGCAAGGGAGGGGATATTGTGTAGAGCATCATTTTCGTGACGTGAACCGGGACCGACGTGAAAAGAAAGCAAGTGGAGCGGAGTTGAAAACGGGAAATTCTTGGTTCAACACGGTTGCCGTGTTCGGATTATGAAGACCTGAATTGTCCAATTGAGCTTTAGGATTTCGCGTCAAGGTGGGGCAGAACCTGCATATCCGTTCTCACTTAATTATGTAGGAATGAAGGGTCTTTGTGGAGCAGATCTGGATGCGGCGCGAGTGCGAAGGCTGGACTCTGCAGGGGTACTTAGCCGGTTCCTCCTTCCTCAGCTTACTAAGTTATATAACAAACTGCAAGACTCAGGAATGTAGGTGCGCCTTCCTTTTAACTCCTTTGAATTTTTTATCTAATCCTTCGCATGTACACATGTCTATACCGGGTATCTTGTTTAGATGCTCTATATACGTACACAATCATTCCATAGCCACCCGGTCCACACAACCATCATCGAATTCATTTTTCTCTAACGCGTTCTGCCACCAGTGCGCCAGGTACCTCTGCCGGAGGCGCGGCGAGCCGCCGTGCAGGTCCGATTGGACGTACCGGTCGACCTCCTCCGGGGTGGGCCACCTCCAGTTCCCGCCGGCCTCCGCGACGGCGTCCATGTGGCGCGCCATCTCGTCCGCCTGCTCGGCGCTGAGCTGCGGTCCGGCGAACGCTTGAAAGGCGCAGAGGGTCTTCGCGATCAGCGCCGGGCCGCGGCTGCTCTTCCTCTCCGCCTCCTCGTCCAGGTAGCTCCGGTTCCGGAGCATCCACCGCATCACGTCCACCATGCCGTCGGTGTCCTCGAGGAAGGCGAGCGTGCGCATGTATGTGTGTAGGTGGGGGGGACCGATGTTGTGCAGAAAGGTCGGCACCTCGAGCCCTCCTGCTTGTTCCACGGGCGCTACCAACTTGTTGAAGAATGCTTTGAGCTCCTTCAGAACGTCTTGCCGTCCTGTCACAAGAGGTACGTGTTCTCCCGCTGCAGTAGCCGCAAACCCTTCTGAGTAGGGGTTCTCCGTGGTGCTCTGTAGCGAAGCAAGTCGGGATACGGCAACCTTCTGTATGGTACGGCAATAGTACTCAAAGATCTCGGGATCCATTCCGACAGTCGTGACTACGCTGGACAGCAGATCGGTAGATGTCCGCAGCGCCTCGGCGTCGTCTTCTACTTGGCTGCCGTTTATAAGACAAATATGAGGCCTCGCTAGAGCCCTAAACACTGCGTGCCAGGGCGGCCGAAAGGTTGCACCTTCTGTCGTGTACGGTTTCAGTCTCTCCTTAATCAACATGATGGCATGGCGTATTCGAATAATTTCGTCGGTGTGAAATTTCTGCCGGCCTCGCCGATCCGGCTGTAGCCTGCAGAGAAGCTGGATATAACTATTAAAAGCCAGGAGGGGAATGCGCACTAGCGCTTGATAAGATGGCAACTTGAATAATGCTATTGAGTTGACGCTGACAGGGTCGAGGGGACTGTCTCGTAAATAGCGGACTCCATCTTGTATAGTCCGCGCGTTACGGACCAGCGCATAGAGGCAATGTCCCTCTGGCTTGGTGCCACGGCTGATCATCTGATCGTAGAGTTCTGCAACCGTCGGCGGCGACTGTCTAGCGAGTTCATACTCGCTAAGGTTATTGTGGTGGACGGGAAATGTCTCTCGCGAATCGCCAGGCAACAAGTCCGTCTCTTCATGCAATTCCCGAGCCTGGAGCTTGAGAAACATCTCACCGTAGACTTGGACGTTGGGCGTAATATCTGAAAATGTCGTGAAGACGCTCCAAGCTTCATTGACATTACGAGTCGCCCGGATCTTCATTCCCCACCGGTTGAAGAAATTCCACTGTTCCTTGTCGTCCTTCCATTCCTTCGGGGGCAGACTGCGCGTCTGTATGGTTGGAGACTCAGCAGATGAGCCGCCAAGGATATTTAATGCTTCGTCATAATCATCCTCGGTATATCCCTCCTGCTTCATCAGGATGCCGGCCTTCATACTTCTCGAATAATCATCTTCTGGCGTCCTCCTGGCATCTAATCCGTCGAAGTCCTGTCTGTATGGTGGCCAAGTCTTTGCATACCGCATCGCCACCCACCTCTCCTCGGCGGACCGTTTCAGGCCAACCATGACCTGTCGAATAGCTCGGAAACTGAGCTTAGTTATGATGAGACGTCGGTCTAGGTTCTCGGACAGGGCCAACAAGACCTTCTGCGCGCGCCAATTGAATTCCATATTCGCGACAGGCTCGAACTTTGCAGGTCTCTTAAATAGGAGTAATGCTGTATTGAACACTAAGCACCGGTTCGCGTAGCCGTCGCGGCGAATGCCTCGAGCTTTTGGTTCCAGGGGTATGTTCCTTATGTAATCAGCCGTCAGCCGGGCCACCGTGACGATGGACTGGGGCCACAGCCGCTGCACGTGATAAACGATACGGCGGAGGAAGACGAGGTATTCGTCCACTGACAGTGTCTTCCGGAGGCGAAAGCCATTCACGCCGTTTTGCGCATATGACGCTTCGTATTTGGGTTTGCGATACACATTCCCTACAAAGTTGATAAGGGATATCAAAGATTCTGCCCGGCGAAAGATCTCATCGCTTCTCAAGAGCAACAAGAGTAAAAAGGGGGGTATTGGTAGTTCCGTAGAGACCAAGCGCTGGACCCGAGCATCCCCGTCTTCAGCTGATAATATCCACACCCAATGGTCAACATCTTGCTCAGACCAACCCTTCGAAGTGAGACTCCTTAACCGGTCTCTCCATTCGACCGAGTGAGATGCGTCTATCGTTTCCGACACATATTTCTCATCCGGAAAGCTATGTTTCCTCAAAAATGCTTGAAGCGTGATAAGTGGAAGCCTCTCATGCTTCTGCTGGGCTGCGATCTTGAATAGCGGGGCATAACGTCTCCTCTGGTCCTCTTTCTTGCTCCTGAGGCGCAGCGCCAGTATTCGATTAGGCGACAAAGTGATTGGGAGTCTTGGAGATCGCTGTCGTCTAGAGGTGGTTATTCGCGACAGGGTACGGCATACTGATTCCGGAGCGACCCAGAAGCTGCCAGAACCACGCGCAGCCGCCACTGCTGGTGTAGCCATCTTGTGAATCTGGTAGAGTGTAGACGAGAGATTTCAAATGCAATCTAGTCGATTGACTACAAAGGAGGCTCCATGTCGACTAAATTAGATCTCGTCGGATGCTATGGCGCATATTCATATAGGCTACGCTCTGGGGATGATTCATTTCAATGAGCAGGAATGCGGGACTCTCACGTAGGCAATAAGCACTATGCTACCTAGGTAGAGATCGAAGATTATTATGACTGGAAACGCCCAGCGAGAAGCATCATAAATGAGGTGTTGGAACCTTAAGAAGACAAGCGAAGTAGGTTAAGATATGTAATTCAAGTACAGCAGCCCTAAAGGAGGCTTATTGTGACGATAACAGCCATAAGAACCAGAGCGACAAAGATAAGCGCTGAAGGTATCGGTGGTAACCAATCAGCTTCCAAAGTTACTAGAGCCCGCTCACTAAGAAGCTGAGGCTCTAGTTAGCCTTGTACCCCTCCATTTTTCTATGTACATAAGCCTCGGTATGGAGATTTCATTAAAATCATGCTAATAACATTGTCATACAGCCGCTGTTTCTGCAACCGAAACCTCAATTATAAACTCCCACTCGCGGCCAATTCGATGGCCTTCCGGGATTCACAATGCGTGCATCCTTGCGAAAGGTAGCGGCACTTGCGAGCAGGGGATTTCACACCAGAACCTTCGCCCCGCGGCCCCAACGATGTTTTCATCAGACTTCACTGTCATTGTCGCCTCGGAGGCGCAACTTCTTCACCTCGAACCAACTGCTATCAAATAGCGAAAAGGCGGATGACGCAGAAATTTTTGCCGCCCAATCCGAAGCTCAGTCGGAGGCCAAACCCTCACCTGCGTCCAAGCGGAAACCCCCAAGGACGGCAGCGGCATCGAAAAGCTTGCGCCTGGGGACCATGTCGAAGCAGCCAGTTCGCATTACCAAATCACCAAGACCCTCATCGGAAATCGACTATAGACGGACCATCAGCGCCATTTGCGTCGCCCGTGAGTTCGACATGGACGCTGTTCAGGAAATTCTCCGCTATCACGGATTCGAGCTAGATCCGGACGGGACGAATTTCGACCCTATGGCGGTCGTTCATGCGAGAGGCGTCAGCAATGGTGACATATTCGTCTTCCCATACGGCACCGTGGTATCATGGTCCGTACCCGCGGACACACTCGAGACGCTTGCGACAAAGCAGTTGATTCGAGCTGCTGAGAACCCTCATATCAACCGCATGGAGGTGGAGGACCTCGAGTTCGTTACAGATGCGTCAAGGGATACGAGTTATATGAAAGGGAATATCGTTGTGTTGGGCACGAAAAAGCAGGAGTCGGAGAATGACAGGCGAGACACGACGTTCGCACAGGTTGCCTTCTCCAGCGGATTGGCGAGGAGTCCCAAGTTGGCAGTCTTGGAGACCAGCCTTATGGAGTATTTCCAAGGCTCGAAGACTATGGTGGACTGGCTAGAGCGCGGCCTCCAAGACCAGCTCTCGTCTAACCTCGTCCTGAAGAAGACGGGCGAGCTACTCAGCCTGAGAGCTCAGCTTAACCACTATTCGGATATCACAGACCACCTTCCGGACATGTTCTGGGATTCGGAATCGAATCTCGAGAACTATTACAACCAAATCGGTGCCGAGATGGACGTGCGATCACGCATTTCCATACTCAACCGGAAGATCGATTACGCGCATGAAACCGTGAGCGTCTTGAGGGAAATGACGACGGAAAGGCATAGCACGCGGTTGGAGTGGATCATCATAGTATTGATCGCTGTCGAGGTGGTCTTTGAACTGAGAAGAGTATACAAGGAGGAATGGGGCGAGAAGGCTGATTAACTTGAAGTCTATATCGTCTACCCATCATAGGAGAGCCAGCTCCCTTAGATAGATAAGCCAGCAAATACTGTGATACCCCGCTCTACAAGACATGCTCGTATCTACTCAGTCGTGAAATTCTACTTAGTTCCCCTTTCCATTGCAATCTCACACAGGACCGCATCGCCACATGCAGCGTTAGCCCACGATTATTCCCACTTGCATAGGCTGAAATTCCAGTCCAAACTGCGTGATATCAAATCCCGTGTTCGACCGTATTCTATCATTTGCCCCTCACCTTCTTCTACCACGCAGGCAGCCTCGGGCACTACAGCAAGTCCGACACCAGCATCAGCACTCACAACCTGGCAGCGCCACGAAAACACCTAGATTTGCCTCCTACTTAGGTATTCTAAGTACTAGGTAGTCGTATTTACCTCACCACATCCCTTGAACCTAGAAAACAGTCGACACAGCTGGTTACAGTCCAATCTCCGAATCCCAGTGGGCATCGCCCTTTCTGAATCATCCGTGTGCGTTTCCCCTCCCTGGAATTAGTTAGAACGGTGTCGTATTTCACACAGATGTCTCACCTATCATTCACTTTACATAGCCATGGCACGCTTTGCAACCCCTCTAAGAACACTAACATCTTCCTGCAGACAACACTCCTTATCTGCTAGTCATACCCACAGAGAAGTGGTGTCACCATGGCGACTCAGTGGGCGAAGTAAGCTCGTCCTTCCACTTTCCCTATTACTTCTTCCTAATCTGCCATGAAGAACCGTTGACTCCGACCTGTTCACGTTTGTCGTCGGTCCGGAGGAAAAGGAGTTCACAATCCACTCTGGGGCCGTTCTTCACCTCTCACCATACTTCGAGACGCTCATCAACGGCTCAATGAAGGAGGCTCAGGACCGCAGAGTTCTCTGGGACGATATAGACGAAGAGACATTCGTCACTTTCTCTCAATTCGCTTACATGGGCCACTACGATACTCCTGAGCACCCCACTTCCCCTCCTGAGCCTGAAGAGATTGGAGAAGCTTGGCCCAGCTATATCAGCCGCAGTGAGATATTCGACGGTTCTTGCGGCCGTTACAAGCGCACCATCCTGGAATGGGAGCAGGACTTCCGAGCCGTACTCGACGAAAAGCGGAAGGCAGATACCGCGGTATATTGTATACTCGAGACTTTCGTCACGTACACTTGCCCGCAGTCGCAGCGTTTCAGCGAAAACGTCAACATCAGTGCACGCTCTTTCCTTCTCCACGCCAAGCTATATGTCCTAGCCGATCGTTATTGCATCGAGACTCTCAAGGACATGGCCCTTGGAATGCTCCACCGCACCCTCCTTCTTGTCCCTCTCGACCTATATGCTTCTGATTGCTTTTGCGAACTAGTTCGGTTTGCGTACACTAATACCAGGGCTACGAAAGGCCTGGACGAAGATGAGTTGAGATGCCTCCTCGTCGCCTTCGGGGCCTGCGTCTTCAATTGGTTCCTCCATAATAACGCATTCAAAGACGTGCTGCGGGACCACGGCGAATTCGGGCTGGGCATCATAATCAAGCTCAGTCTCGTACAGGACGAAGTAGATAGTGCCTATCTCCGCTGCTTCTGGTAACTTCACGTAGACGCTAGCGAGTACTCGAACATGCGAGGAAAGGCTTAGCCGTGTAAGGGCGATGGATATGAGGGATATTGCGGCTTTACCAGGGGGGGTCGGCTCATAGCCATCCTACGCGGCTTAGCACGATGACGGAGGAGATTGATCGGCACAAAGCATAAGGCTTTGTGTCAATATTGCACATGTATAGTGGTTTCTCAGTATGGCAACAAGGAGGATCTTGTTCAACTAACAGGGATTGTACCCAAGTCGTACACGCTTTGCAATGGGCTTCCCACAATGCTCAAGCGTAGCCATGACCTCGCCGTCCCCCGTGCAAAACACGCCCGGCCAGAAACTCGGCGCCTGATGTACCAGCACCGGCCTGCCCCAGTGAATCCTGCCGCCCCTCAAGCCATCCGCGAACACCATCTTGACGGCGGCCCCGCGGGGCCACTTCGGCTCGACCGTGTCCTCGTCTGTCATGAAGACGACCGCGAGCCTGTCGCCGCAGCTGGCGACCTGCGGGCTCCCCGCGTTGCGGCCGGGGCGCGGGCGGTACACGACGCCGCGGCGGCCCCAGGTCTCGCCGTCGTCGTACGAGACGACGTACTCGACGCTGAAGGTGCCGTGGCGCGTCGTCTCGAAGACCATGACGAGCGCCTCCCTGCCGTCCCCGTCCCCGCCCGCGTCCCGCACGCCCGCGATCCCCTGCATGCCGTCGCGCAGGCGCTCGCCCTCGCCGTGGCACCGCAGGCACGTCGGCGGCCGCGACCACGTGGTCCCGAGGTCGCGCGACTCGACGCGGAACGTCTCCTGGTCGTCGTGCGCGAGCTCGCGCGAGTACGTGAGCTGCACCACCATCGCCGCCGGCGCCTCCTCGTCGCCGCCGGACCGCCGCGTCAGGCGCATGAACGGCTCCCAGAGGCCCATGCCGCCCGACGCGCCCGCGCCCTGCTCCGCCGCCTGGCCCGCGAACTCCCAGGAGGCCCCGCCGTCGCGGCTGCGGCACACGGTGATGCGGTAGTGCGTGGGCCGCCCCGTGCGCGGGTCGAGGTCGTGGTTCCGGAACGCCGCCAATACCACCGCGCCGCCGCCGCCGGGTCCTCCCGGCACCTCGAGCAGGAACCCGTTGTCCACGTCGGCGCCCGCGCGCCGCGTGATCTCGCCGATCGGCGCGAACGAGCGCCCGCCGTCGTCGCTGCGAGACACCTGCAGGATCCGCGTCGGGCCCTCGTGCTTCGTCGTCACGGCGAGGAGGCCGCCGTCCGCGAGCCGCGCCAGCCGCGGGTACGTGCCCCCGCGGGGATGTACGCGGCATTCGTCCGGCTCGACCGTCCACTGGCGGCTGGGATCCATCGTGAGATCGTCGACGGAGCGCGTGTTCCTGTCGCCGATGCCGACGTGGCTGAGGATCTTTTGTGTGAGTCCGCCTGTCATCGTGGCCTGGAATTTTTTTTTCTTCCTTAATGAGAATTCGTACACCCCAGAGCTGGCAGATAATTTGGGATAAGTGCCGCAGGTGAATGCGGCTGGAATGGCCGTTGTATGTCGCCCATACTGCCCGGTGCGACGACACGTAATGTTCCCCACAATTCGATGTCACTTGAAGGACGGAGATGCTCATTAATTCCTTGTATGTATCAACTTTCTGCCCTCCTACGTCAGTTCACTCCATACATGCGCAAACATGAAGTTACTTCCGGGTTCACGTGATTCTCGGCTGCCCCAATCGGCAAGCCATAACCGAGAGAGTTGGTGTGCTCGACTGCAAGGTTAATCCCAGTTGTGAGGTGATACTGGCGACCAACCCCAATCAATCCGTGCAACGCTGCTCCTCAGCCGCTCTACTCCTGGGGTCGGAGGCATTCAGACGAATGGAGTTAATGTCAGCTACACGGGCAAATCAGCAATACCGTGAGTCACCGTGCAAAAGAGGAGATTACAGCGATCCATGACAGGCACAGAAAAATTAACTGAATCGTCGCCTTGGCGGAGATGAAGTATACACAGTATATTCAGTTATTCCATGTCTTGGTAATATATACAGCAGAATACAGTATCCTCCACACTCAAGCGCCCTTCCCGATCTTCAACCCCGATTGATCAAGGTTCTTCCGCCGTGTCGGTCAACCTAGTACAGGAAGCGAGCGTGGCGGCGAGCGTTCGAGGAGCTGCCAGACATCTCGCGCAGCATCGCGATGAACGAGTCCAGCGTGTAGAGCTTCTCGTCGTCCCCGGCTGGGGAAGAGGGAACAGGCTCCGAAGGGGTCGAGGGCGTGGGAGCAGACGTAGGGGCAGCGGTCGCGGTGGAGGTGGCCGACGGCGCCGCGGAGCTAGGGGCCGCGGTGGTGGTAGGCGCCGGCGCTGGGGAGCTGCCCGAGCCACCCGTGGCGCCCGACTCGTAAACCTCGGGGCCGGGGATGACGTAGTTGCCGAAGTCGCCGTAGATGCTGATCAGGATGCCGGGGTCCTGGGCGTCGTAGGCGCCTGGGAACTCGACGCCCTCGGGCTCGGCGCTGCCGCCGCCGCTGACGGTGATCTGGTAGCAGCTCATGTAGAACTCGGCACCGCCGGGGCCCCCGGCGGCGTGCAGGGCGATGGTCTCGGCGCGCACGAGGTAGTCCCCGGGTGCGAGGTCGGCGGGCAGGACGACGTCCTGCTTGCCGCAGTTGTCGTTCAGGATGTCGTTGCCCCACTTGCCGGTCGAGGCGTCGTAGCCCGACTCGAAGATCTTGAACCACGAGCCCGAGCCGTCGGCGGTGGCGGCGTCCTCCACCTTGGACAGGTAGACCAGGACGGGGCCGCGGTGGGCACCGCCGATGGCCTCCTCGGAGCAGCTACGGCTGTTGTGCTGGTGCATCTCGACGGTGATCGTATCACCGGCTGCGGGGGGTCATGTTAGCGCGTGTCGTACCTAAGGCTTGGATGGATAGAGAGGTTGGGAAACTCACCGGTCACAGGGCAAGTGCCGGAGGCGGGCGCCGCGTTCGCGTTGCAGCGCATGTCGTTCGACGTAGGGTCCCTAACGGGGCTGTTGCTGGGAGGGAGCCTAGCGCATGTGGTTCCCTGGTCCTCGCCGTTGACCCAGAACTGCTGGAACGTGGCGTGGCCCATGACCGAGGTGGTCATCATCGCCGAGGCGGCAAACGCAACGATGGTGGACTTCATTTTGAGTCTAAAGGTATGGGTTCTGACTGTGTGAAGGTTGGATGCGGGAGAAATACGATATGCTGAATCGAGAGAATAGGGAGTGGCCTGACCCCTGCGTCTAATTGAAATGAACGACTGCGAAGACGGCTGTTTGCGCCTAAGTGGAAGAAAGAACGAGTGCGAAGATGCAGGAAAGAATCAAGAGCTCACAGCATCCGAGTTCAAATCCTTGGAATCAGTCAGGCCATCGTCGGTTCATATAGCAAGATCTGCCAAGCGCCCAAGAGCGCTTGCCGGCAAGGTCGCTCCCGCCTCATCTCGGACTCAGCCGTTGTATGTTTCAGGGGAGGCATTGCTGAGTGGACCTGATCACAAGCCGACGCCGTCATTGCGGTCGGGAACGGGTGGGCATCCTGGGGGGGGAGGTTAAATGCCATTGGCGGATATATCTGACGATGTTATCGCCAGGCGGCTTAACAAATTCAGGGGTATCCAAGGCCACATTCAACGGCCCGAGCAGGGTTAGGGAGTAATATATTTGGAGTGGCCAAGTAGCTTGGCATGTTGTTTCCACTTGCCGAGGGCGGTCTTTGATATCTTCAACTACGAGATACTCTCTGCACTCAGGAACGAGACATAGATATTCCCAGAATACATTTCCACTTGCCTTTCTTAACCCATGATTTTGCTAAGCTGACTCTTAGGCGAAGTCTTGCTCAGATTAAGGGCGCAGTTATCTTCAATTGAGCTGGATATGCAGTGATTCCAGTGAAAGGCTATTTAAAGCTAATCCTACGTCGGGTTAGATTGTCCCGTGTCGGCGTATCGCGAACCGTGTGTGGGTCTTATTCAGTGAGCCGCAATCCTCTTCATCAGTGAGCAACCCGATCCTCCTCCCAACGGGCATGTTTTGAAACACCATCAAGAGTGCGTGCAGTTCCCTGCATTTGGCACTCGGCTGATTCTAGCCGCTTTCGTTTAACTCCTACCGTAGCTTATGTAAAGCGCCCCGGTATATGAGGTTCAACACTTAGAAACCGGGGGTGTCTTTAAAGAGCCAATATACTGAGGATCCCCTGATATACTCGTCAGGGCCCTAAACGCCAGTCTGCCGAAGAAAGTCCTGTGGAGCCCGGGCTAGTCTTAGAACTCTGAACGACTCCCTTTGGGCATCAAGGTAGAGCGGGTCAATTCGTTAGGCCGGTGCAGAATACACATTGTGAATATCCGGCATGTGTATTCGTCCTAATACGTCGTAAAGATCTGATGCGCGCCTAAACCGCGGAGTCCTGCACCTTCTCAGGTGGGAGGTTTAAACGCCTTACCGATATAAACATCTCCCGTATATCAATCTAGTTGAACTTGCACACTAATCCAGACTTCACGAGGTGCCTTGGGGTGATTGTTGGACGGGCCGTTTAGGTGACACTAGGTCAAATTGTCTCTCCGATACGTGCGGCCTTTCTCACGCAAGGCTTTCTCGACTTTGACTGTCCGCTCATCCCCTTTGATATGATTCTGCTTTCCCCCTGAAATCGAGCTTCGTCTTTGATGTTGGCGTTCCATTAAGTTGGTAGCCAAGACGGGATTTCCACGGCAGTGGTTGGCCTCGAGGCTGCCCCCGGAAGGGACATCCATATTCAGCGCCACCAGCTACGCCCATATCTGCCCTGACAGTAACCTAGTGCGCCCGCGTCTTCTCGTCGTCGCCGCTGCGCTAATCTAGCTCAGGGATTCCATGACAGATCAGCACCTCGTCAGCTCTCGTTTCCTCATGCGTGGTGGACGGTCTTAGTCGAGTTAGCGAGGAGCGCCATGGCGCAGTGTCAATAAGCACCTAGGTAGGTAGATATTAGGGCGAGGGAGCCTCTGGTATACTGAGGTATGGGGTCTTCTTCTCGTCGAGCGCAACCCATACCCCCTGGACGAAGGGACAAGAAAACATCCCGCAAAGAGGTTTCAAATTGTATACAGGTACGGCATTTACCTAAGTCGGCGGTCTTCTTCGCCCGGTCGAGAAGGTGAAAGTCGGCCACAATTATGGATCGTCTTCAGCATTAACCCCAAGCTGATCACGTACGGAATGTTGAAGATTACTTATTGCCCAATAATACGTAGGTCCGCTGCGACTCGAAGTGTATCCGCATCGTACACTGGAATACGACGTATTTCCAGTTGACCCAGGCGATGGCGTAGACGACGTCAATTTTTTATCGTTTTATATACAGGACGAGCGTCGAAAAATCAGCTTCATAAACCGACCGCGTTGAAGCAGTGCTAAACACCCTATATGCCGACCGAGACCAAACTCCTGGTTCTCGCACAACTTGCAACGCCTGATGAAATGCATGCAAGGTATTATCCTTTTCGTTATCCGTTTCCCATACTGATCCGAATCCTATTGCCCGCTTCCCAGAGAAAAGTTGAATTGCGCCTCTGCAATCTTCATTCGGTTGAACCAATGCTCACTAGTCGCTCCCGTCTTTCATGTGCATCTCGCTTAGATGCCAGCGTCCACTCTCCAGCCCTCTACAGGCAGAGGGAATGATGAGCACCAAGAGGCGATCTCCTTCTTGAGGGCGTTCAGCTTAGCAACCTCACCGCTGGCAACCTTGGCCTTGAAATCCTTGAGCTTGTTAGCCTCCTTTGGCAGGTTACCCTGGATCTCCTTGCAGAGCTCGATGCTCTGGTCGATGTATTCAGCGACACGCTCAAACTCTTTCTCACCAAAACCACGGGAAGTCATCGCTGGGGTACCGATACGGATACCGCAAGGAGTGAGAGCGGACTTGTCGCCCGGGATGCTATTCTTGTTGCAAGCGATGTTCATCTGCTCCAGGACGGCTTCCACACGTGCACCATCCAGAGCCTGGGGTCTGAGGTCCATGAGGACCATGTGTGAATCAGTACCGTCCGATACCAGCTTGTAGCCAAGCTCCTTGAACTTGTTCTCGAGCGTCTTAGCGTTCGAGACGACCTTCTGCTGGTATACCTTGAACTCGGGGCTCTGCGCCTGCTTTAAAGCAACAGCCAGCGCCGTGATGGTGTGGTTGTGAGGGCCACCCTGGTGGCCAGGGAAGACGGAGAAGTTGATAGGGTTCTCCAGGTCGTACATGGTTTGCTTGCCAGTCTTGGGATCAGTGCTACGAACACCCTTGCGGAAGAAGATCATGGCACCTCGGGGGCCGCGGAGAGACTTGTGCGTAGTCGTCGTGACGATGTCAGCGTGCGGGAAGGGGGACTTGATGACCTCGGCGGCGATAAGACCAGAGATATGGGCCATATCAACGACAAGGTAAGCACCGACAGAGTCGGCTATCTTGCGCATGCGCGCATAGTCAATCTCACGGCAGTAAGCGGAGGTACCAGCGACCAGGACCTTGGGTCGGAACAGCTCAGCGTTCTCCTGTAGTCTGTCGTAGTCGATAATGCCAGTGTTAATGTCGACCCGGTAGGGCATGGTGTCAAAGTAGGTAGAGACGGCAGAGATCTTCTTGGCGGGGGTCTGGTAGCCGTGACTCAGATGGCCACCATGGGGGAGGTCCAAGCCCATCAGTCTCCCATGAGGAGGCATGAGAGCCTGGTAGACCTGCAAGTTGGCCGGGCTACCACTCAGAGTCTGGACGTTGACGCCCCACTGCTCCGGGTCGAGATGGAACGCCTCGAGAGCCCGCTTCTGGCAAAGCAACTCAATCTCATCTATATGTTGGTTACCGCCGTAGTACCGAGCACCGGGTAGACCTTCGGAGTACTTGTTGGACATAGGCGAACCGAGAGCATCGAAGACGGCACGAGAAGTGATATTTTCGGAGGCAATGAGGATGATGGATTCCCGCTGGCGCTGGATTTCCTTCGTCATAATCTCAGCAACCTCCGGGTCGGAGTCAACGAGAGATCTCTCGAGCAGCTGAGGAGGAACAGTTAGCTAGTATTCATGCACTGATTACACAGAGCGGTGAGAGTCAGTTATACGCACCTCCTTGTGCTCCTTAGACAGAGCGTATGTAGCCATAGTGACAGAAGATTGAACAGGTCAGCAGAATACACAGGGCAAGAACTGTATTGGAATGAATCGCTGAGAACCAGATATTCAGGTGTAGGAAGAGAGAGAGAGAGAAAAGAAGACGACGTGGTTGGGGGACGATAAAGTAAGGTTTTGACAGTATCGGTGGTGAGATTATTCAGTCCCTGCTGGCATCTGCGCCCAAGGGGGGGGAATGGGGGTTAGCCAGATTAGCGGGGTACGCACCGCAGATTTTCTACCCCGAGTACAGCTATCGTACGGTCCACTAAGGCCTATCAAGTAGCAGCTTCCAAAGAGAGTTCTAGACTAAGCCCTACATGTACCACACAGAGCGGACTTCAAGGCAGGCGCCCAAGCCTGCTTACATAATTATTACGCCGATGTCGGTCGCCGAAAGCTTTAAGGCTCCGGCCAACATTAATAGTAGGTACTTAAGTCTTGAGCCACCCTTATTATATACCGGGACTCAAATGATAAAGACTTGGATGGTGGGTAACTTAGTCAGCCAATCATTCATTAGTCAAAGCCTTTGATTATTCGGACTTCAATACTATCATGGCCAAACCCCTGGCTCTGTCTCCATTCCTACCTAGGTAGGCATTGCTATGTCAGGTACTACTTATGCCGTCGCTCCTTCATAGTTCACATATCTGACTCCTCAACCTCGTGCGGCGACTGCTTGGTCTCATCCTCTGGTAGATCAACGTTGGCAAATTGTCGTAAACCGGAAGGTTTGAATCTGTTCTCCCAGTACTCCTCAAAATTCTCCCGCGTGATGAGTTCGTCAGATGGGTGTACCATGAGGAAAAAGGCAAGGGCAAGGACGTGTGTGACGGATATATCTTTTCCTTTTTTGATTGTATTAGCTAGGTCTTCCATTGGGAGGTCTTGAACTTACCCTTCTTGTGGACGACGAGGAGTGAGCCGGGCACGGTTCGTTCCGCTAGGCCATTATTCGGCATGTATGACAGCTTGTTACTCGGGAACATGCTGTTGATCATCCGTCTCCAGTCCGCCGTTTCGCCTTCGTCAGCGTTGGTGCTGCACTGCTGGATCGTCCAGTGCAAGCCGACCTTGTTAGCGTAATACCAAGGATAGCGAGGTGTGTTAAGGCTCTTAGTAGTAGCCCAGACGGGCTCGAAGGGCGGCATGCCCGTAGTCTGGCCCTGCTTCTGGAAGAAATAGGAGAAACGCTTGACGTCTACCACGCAGTTGAGCCTAACCGCCCGACATCGCCCAACATTGTACGTCGAAAGGGGGTATCGGTCGCTGGCCGGAATGCAGGGATTGAATCTTGCGAATTGGTAGAAGTCGATGAAAGAGCGGAAATCCCGCATGGTGATGTCCTCGAGTTGGAATCGCGCCTCGTCTCCTTCGCCTTGTTTGCTGAATGCCGCGACAATCACCGGGCCGTACTGGACGCGCAAGGCTCCGGGACGGGAGAGTGTCATGATCGAGTAGTTGACGCGGAGCCACTGGCGTAGATGGGCTGGCACCGACTTCAAAGCCAAGCTGTACATTCGGAGGCCGTGGCCGAGCCGTCTCCAAGGCATTGCAGGGTTCACGTCCACTGGGAGACCTCAAGTTAGCAATAGCTTCACACGTCCTATCAGAGCTCTGGGACTAGTATCACTTCAGAACGCCAGTCATAAGTAAAGGCGCCTAGGGATGGTGCGCAGGCCTAGTAACATGGGGGTTTTGCTTCGGCAGTACTTACATGTCTCCATTCTCAACTCATCCAAATTTACCTCCTCCGGAAGGCCGGCGTATCTGTGTAAGGATTGCAAGACCTGGAGCTCCATTGCCGGCTGTTTGCAGCAGTAGACTTTGGGGCAGCTCTCTTTCTGAGGCCAGAACATCAGCCGGAAGAGGCGGGTTGGTTGACCATCTTTACTCGGAGGGAGCGGGATGGAGAGGGGGGGGCAGAGGCGCCGATGAAACTCGCGGTCCTCTTTTCTGCACACAACGGAGCAATAGAGGGCGCCACACACGATACACTTCACAGCATCCACCTCGTTGCATTTCTTATCGCACATAATGCATAGTTCTTCGATGCCGGCATCGACAACTCCGTTGTCGAGATCTGCGGGGGGGAACATCGATGAGGTATCAATGTTATCCCACTTAAACAGCGTATCAGGCCGCTGGGAAGGGCTGGTAGCACTATTAGCTTGTCTGTACGTCTCTTATCCATCGTGATAAGGTACTTACTCCGGGAGGCTGAGCTGAGCCATGGTGTCGATCAGTGGTTCTGGGACCGAATTGCTGCTTCGTCGATGCTGAGCGAGAAAGGAAGTGCTTGGTGGGAGAATCAGAGTACGTTGGAGGAAGAAGGTCTACCTCCGAGTGTCCTTAAATAAAGCTAGGATATCGAGGGTCTCCTTTGGCAACGCCCTGTGAGGAAGAGAAAAAGCGGAATACCCTGATCGAAGCGTGTGAATCTCGGTATGGCAGGAAAAGCGGGTTGTAGCCCTGCCAGTGATTGATAACGGCGAGGCTGTTTACGTTGCCGAGGCGAGGACCCGACGGCGAACACGAGCTGAACCTGTGCGTATCCGGAAGAAGACGAGAGGGTTCGTGATATCCGGGTTTGGCTTAACCCGGAAAGCGGATTGTGGCCGTGCCTTCTACCAACACGACGATAGTCACATCGTCTAACTTGTAATTCAACATCGAAAGGCGATGGTAGCTAACGTATTACGAGAAGACGGGGATGAATATGGCACACAGACCGGCATGATCGGAACGCAAGCTATATACTGACTACGTTCGGACAGGCAAAGACACCATAATATCCAGTCAAAGGTCTTATAAAGAAACAATGCTGAGGGCTCTAATTATAGGACCAAATATGTAACTGTAGGCATTCCAATCGGTAATACCAAGTCCTTTAATCTTGTAGGGGTACTTTGTTGATGTCGATCAAGGTCGACGCAGATATCAACGACAGACAAGCTCATGTCGACCGTTCATACGACCACATTTAACATTATGGTAACAGAAAAGTGCAGTTGCTACAGCGTAGGTTACTTATAAGGCTACTGAGGTGTACGCCTTGAGGACCATGTGCCAGTTATGTGGAAAGTAGAAACATGCAGGTCGAAGGGGTGCGGATATAGAGCTGGAGGGCATTTAATAGATGTGGCCGAGCACGATGCCAGACAGCATATCTTAGAGCTTTCCCGGTCTCTAGTATAACGCTGATTTCGATCTGGCTACTTGCTGTCACTGTAGTGTAAGCTAGAGGTTACCTCATTATAAATCTTATAGTGGTAGGAATGGTTACAGATATTAAGGCACAAGAGCTATGGTATAATTGAGGAATTGATAAGCACTTGGTATCTACTATATACACCTTTCTAGCTAATAGCAACTTGGTATCACTGTCTCTTCCCCTTTGGCCAGATATGTATGGCTACCTTTGGCTATGAATTGACTGCTTAATTAAAAGCTAATGCTACGAAACATACGTTTTGAGACAGGGGATATAATTAAACTGAAGTTAAACACTTGCCCTTAGTCTTGAGATTAACAAGACATGACACAAGTTCCCGCCTGCTGCTGGCAGTAAGTCAATTTTACCTTGTTCTTCAAGATCGGTAATTATGTAGTTATACTAGGCCACAGCTTGACTACAACCTTTACATCGTCTACATATGCAAACTATACCACTAGTTTTAATATTAGTAACCTTCCGGCTATGAGGGCTATGCGGACTACTTGGTAGCTGTGCCGGTACTGAAATACAACTGACTTAACCATACATAATTACTGTCTATATTGGTCAACAGATGCTTGCTTAGAAGTCCCGTCTTGTCCAGACTCCAAGAAGATGTTCAGTTAAGATGAGGCCCGTGCGTAGATAGCGGATTAATGTGAACTATTTCCCTGTCTCTCAAGGCCCTGAAGCTCGGAAACCGGAGAACGGAATAAATACACCCGGTCCCCTGGCCGTGCCTGGCCGGGGCACTAGACCCGGGACTCCGCTAGTCCAGCAAGGTGCCCCCATCCAAATCTGGAGAAAGAGAAAAGCAGGTAAGTACGTACATAGTACATAGTAAGTAATTTGTCGGCTTCCACCAAAATTCTAGGCTAAACTGTAGTTGATCACCATTTAGGTAATTGTGGACTATAAAGTTCCAGTTATTTAGGGCCTCTATGCCCAAAAGTGAGGCAGTTTGAACGCTACTAAAATGCGTACCTGCTTCCGCCCTGCAGCTTCATTGGCTTCTTACGCCTGCTTGGGCATTGGTTGGTTGCTGTCCAGGCAGCTGCGACGACGCAGATGCCGGGGGACAATCGAATTGCCTAGCTTTTAAATGCGTCATTGGTGCATTGCTTACTGGAAACCCGTTTAGGTATATGTATGCATGTATGTATGGCATAATTTGTCACAAGGTACCACCAGCCTTCCAATGATTTGGGTGCGGAGGTACTGTACACCTTACCGCATTAACCCCCAGCCAGTCGGTGTCTCACATGAGACCAAAGATGCTCCACCCGTCCAACCCGCCTGCCCGCCACCCCCATGTCATACAGTAGGTAGCTTTGCCTTTCCCACCTACGTACGTACCTCTGCCCGTTATCTACCTACATAGGAAGTGCTGACCTTCCACTGGCGCCTGCGCCTCTCCACCCCAAAACAACAACTACCACACCACTACATCAAACCCATCTGTCTCTTCTTCATCTCATCATATTTCTCACTTCCTTTCTTTTCCATCCATCGCTGATTTACCCCTTGAGTCGCCTTCCTTCCACAGTTTTATTAAGAATCATTAACGAGAACGAAACGCGTCACAATGAAGGGAGCTCTCCTCAGCACCGCAGCTGTGCTGCTCGGCTCCACACAGGCCGAAGTGCACAAGATGAAGCTCAAGAAGATCCCTCTGTCCGAGCAGCT
This sequence comes from Monosporascus sp. MG133, assembly GCA_004155925.1. Taxonomy (NCBI): domain Eukaryota; kingdom Fungi; phylum Ascomycota; class Sordariomycetes; order Xylariales; genus Monosporascus; species Monosporascus sp. MG133. Next base: position 111,233 of record QJNX01000137.1, on the reverse strand, counting down.
CCAATCCATCCCCATGGAAGCCCAACTGCGAGGTCTGGGACAGAAGTACATGGGTGCTAGACCCCAGAACCATAGGGATGCTATCTTCCAGGATACATCTATCCACGTTGATGGCGGCCACCCGGTTCCCATTACCAACTTCATGAATGCCCAGTGTATGTATCGAACTATTAGCCATGCCTAGCTCCTCCGGCCTTGTGCTTCCTCTCGCTGACCGGCTATTATGAATAGACTTCTCCGAGATCAGTATCGGTACTCCTCCACAAGACTTCAAGGTCATCCTCGATACTGGAAGCTCCAACCTATGGGTTCCCTCGTCGCAGTGCGGCAGCATCGCCTGCTATCTGCACAATAAGTACGACTCGTCCGCTTCGTCGACGTACAAGGCGAACGGCTCGGAGTTTGAGATCCGTTACGGATCTGGTAGCCTCAGCGGTTTTGTCTCGCAGGACGACATAACCATCGGTGACATTACAGTTACCGGCCAAGATTTCGCCGAGGCGACGAGCGAGCCTGGTCTTGCTTTCGCCTTTGGCCGTTTCGACGGTATCATGGGCTTGGGCTTTGACCGCCTTTCGGTCAACGGCATTGTCCCTCCTTTCTACAACATGGTCAATCAAAAGAAGATTGATGATGCCGTTTTTGCTTTTTACCTTAGCGGAGAGAGCGGCGGCGACGACTCGGAGGTCACCTTCGGCGGTGTTGACAAGGACCACTATACGGGCAAGATTACGGAGATTCCTCTGCGACGAAAAGCGTACTGGGAGGTGGATTTCGACTCGATCTCCTTTGGCAACGAGACGGCCGAACTTGACAACACCGGTATCATCCTCGACACCGGCACGTCTTTGATCGCCCTGCCGTCGGACCTCGCCGAGCTCCTCAACAAGGAGATCGGCGCCAAGAAGAGTTACAACGGCCAGTACACAATTGAGTGCTCTGCCCGTGACAAGCTTCCTGACGTCACATTCACCCTGAGCGGCTACGACTTCGCCATCAGCTCCTACGATTACATTCTCGAGGTGCAGGGCAGCTGCATCTCGACCTTCATGGGCATGGACTTCCCTGCTCCGGTCGGACCCCTGGCCATTCTGGGCGATGCGTTCCTTCGGAAGTGGTACTCGATCTACGACCTCGGCAAGGGTACCGTTGGTCTGGCCAAGGCCAAATAGGCGTAAGCAGGTCCGCAACAAAAGTGTCATGCTGCTGTTGGATGGAGATTTGTATGGCTTCAACAAGATTGTGATGCGAAGCGACGCGACGGAGTGGTTATTCCTTGTATGATTTCTCGGGGCATACGTAATTATGGTGATTCGCAATTGGGATCTCAGTTGTTTTCCATCATTCTTGGTGCAGATTGCAATCAAACAAATGGTGACCGAACAGTTGCGATGGTGATGTTAAATTATTAAATTACTTATGATGGGTTAATTGCCATATTTCTAAATGAGCCTGGAGCCAGGGTATTGCGATGTATATTTCGTAGTTCACAATATCTTTCGTACTGTAGGGGGGCTTCTTTGTTAGTCGCAGATTGGACGAAACGGTTGAACACGTGACTGGAGTATGTAGGGAGCGTATGGGAGCGTAGGGGAGCGTAGAGGGAGGGAGGGATGGAAAGAGGCTAATCCATAAATTTACTAGTGCGGGCCCTAGCGTCGCTCATTCTTTCTCAAGCCGACTGGACTCTTTTGGCGTTCAAGGGACGGATGCCCCCATGAGTGAGAGCCGAGCTTTGACAGCCTCTTCTTTCCAGGTTAGCTCTGACAGATGCGTGCGTTTATCGAAGGGGATTATTTCCAAAAAATCATAATACATATCCCCCGATATCCCGAGACGTACAGCACTGATGGGGGGATAAGCTTGTGCGCGGGTTGGATCTAACTTTTCGCGATTTTCCTTAATGTTTCCCTGGGGCGGGTTCGGATCAAGGTTATTTCCCCTTCTCCCTCCCTAACTTGGAACCTTGGAAGTTCACCTTCAGCTGTTGGCCGTAGCGTTCCAGTCATTCCTTTTCCCAGTCAGTCGCCAGTCGGTTCCAGTTCCAGCCTCAAGTCCGCGTCCCGTTTCCCCATCCCCCTTGAAAAGTCAGGCACGACAGACAAGGTCCAAAGTCCAAAAGATCCATAAACTACATTGCACTGCACTGCACTGCATTGCCTTAAGCGATTTTTTGTGGTCCAACCAGTAACGGTCGCACCAACGAGGAGTCAGGACAAACTGTGCTACTGCCACCCCCGACTGGTACAGACACACTATTATTACATACATGCCTACTGAGACTGAGCTTGACTACTGCGACTACAACCATCGATCGCTGCTGGTCTATAACTGCCCCCTTCAAAATCGCGACTGGATCACGCGCAGCGCGACCTAGCGACGAGCCACCAATTTTTGCTTGGAGGGGAAGACCTGGCTGACAACGACCAAATACAAAAGGGAAATAATTTAAGAAAAGAAATAGCTACAGACAGCACCAGGCTGAAAAAAAAGAAGGTTTGTATCTCGCAAATCATTTAATCAGCCAGGATGGCCTCGACGGCCATAGCAATTCCAAATGGAGTCGCTACTTCATCATTAAATACCCCAAACAACAATGATGCAAATGCCACCAGCACCAGCGCGACGATATCCAGCGACACCGCGACCGGCATTAGCGCCGATAATGCGCAATCATTCTCATCGTCATCGTCATCTGCATCCACTACCAACGCCTCCACGAAGCGCAAACGCGAGGAAAGCCAAGAAGACGAGAAGCAACCAAATCATCACGACAGCGATCCGCACCACCCCGGAACCACCTCCGATACTGCCACCGTTGATAAGATTGATGCTGTCAGCGACATAGGCGCGACTAAGGCTGGCAAGTCGGCTATCCGCGATTATTTTGAAGTTCTGCAAAGGTAAATATGATGCAATTGAGATCGCATCGAGGTCAAGCTAGGACCTTGAAGTGACCCATAACCTCCCAGCCCTGATTTAGGCATTGCAGTAGCATCTATTCCCCTATTTTCTCTTCCGCTTGAGTGATGACCAAGTTACTTACATTCGATTCTCCCACTATACAGATACGACGCGACACCTTCCGTTCTGAAACGACCCCTTCCAGACCCAGACTCTGGCGATGAACCCGAAGCAAAACGGAAGAGATCCGAGGACCAAAATGGTCCTACTCGCCCCTCTATCGTCGACAAGGTCTCCAGGGGGGAATATGAGGGTCTCGACGCTCTCATCTTCGACATCAAAGCCTCAACCGACGACCAGGTGGCAGAACTACGTACGATAGAGCCTGGGAAAGACCCGAGCTGCAACGACGAGGCTATTGCTCGGATCCTGTCCTTCAAACAGAAGGCAAATGAACTCTTTAGGCGAGAGCTTACATACCCCAAGGTGCCCGAGGCGCTCCAGAGCCTCGATTCCACCCACGCTCTTCAGACAAGCGCCAGTGGAAATGTCGTCCTCAGCGTGCACGGCCTGGCCCCAAGACCGACCCAGCTGTACTCGAGTCTCCAACACCCCGTGCCCACGCCGGACGATCCAGAAGGTTCGATACGTGCCTTGTCTGAGAAGAGTCTACCCAGCGGCATCAGAATGGCCAAGGCCATGCCCTATTTCTTTCCCTCTGCCGTTGAGAAGGACAAGAAGTCTAAGACTTTGGGTGAATTATTTCCGCCTCCTCGTAATCTGCCGTCCCTTCAGCCTCCTAAGGCTCCAAAGAGCACCACCAAAGGTGTCCAAGTTGGTTGGCACCGCCCAGAACTGACGGAAAAGTCTAAGTACCGGGCTGGATCTTTCTCCAGTCAACCCCTGACCACCGGACGGTGGTTAGATTATAGCAACGCCGCGCCCCCCTCGCAGATTATAACGAAGCAGCGCGAACGAGCTCTGAGCCTTGCCGGGACCAAGCCGTCCCCCGTGGAACTCGAAGCGTCGGAGATGGAGTCTCTCTTTCGTGGCGCCTTCTCGAGTTTCGCCCCTTCCAAAGATGACTCGGCCGCTATGATCCCTTCAGGCATGATCAGCCAGACTACGTGGTGGCAGAAGGTCGGTAAACGCAGCTTCGATCGGTTGCTCGAGGCCGAATACTCGGACGATATAGCCAACGATGCCGAAATGGTCGAAGCGGCGCCGGTCGAGGACGTTGACGAAAGCTTGATCGAGGAAGCAATCGAAAACTGGGAAGACGACATGGTCGACCCCAGCCTCGAGGAAGCCTGCTGCCCGAAGAAGACGGATGGGGAGAAGGACGTTGATGACATCCTCCAAGACGTGTCTGACATGATTCAGACGCTGATCTCGTACCAAAGAAATCGCAACCTGCAGCTGCCTACCGCATCCAGTCAAAGTCGATACGCAGCAGACCCAGCCCACAGCGACATGCTCACGAATGGGACGCCCGTGCAACCTAGCGAGGATGAAACGGCGACCTACCAGGCACTGAAGGAGCAGCTCGTGCTCGTCATTCAAATGCTGCCGCCGTACGCAGTAGCGCGCTTGAACTCGGACAAGCTGGATGAGTTGAACATCTCAACGAAGATGGAAGTCCGGACAGACGAATATCAAGGAGTGATGGAGGAGGATGAGGCAGCCGCTCGCGCCAGAGCCGCCAGCGCCGCTGCGGCCAATCCTCGTCCTACTGCACACCGGTCGTCCAGCTCGTCGTCCAACTTGCCATATGGCCAGCAGTATCCTGCTAATCGTGCGCCGATGCCAAGCCAGCCTTATTATGGTGCACAGACGCCAGTCCGGCAGACGTCAGGCATGCAACGACCGCCGCAGACGATGCCCCCAACCTATTCGCAGCGACCGCCGTCCAATACGGGATATCGACCTCCAAACCCATACCCCGGCACCCCCTACGCTCAGCAGCTGGCCAAGACCCAAGCTCCGTTCACCCAGCCCGGCTCGTATGTAGGGACACCGACTCAGGGCCGTCCACCTTATCAACAATATCCAGGCTATGCTAATGCCACCAGCCATACTCCTCAGGCCCGTTATCCATCGTATACACCTAACACTCAAGCACCGCCGCCTTCTTACCACCACCAGCAACCATTTCAACCACAACATCCGCATCCCCACCCGCACCAACAGCCAGGGACACCGTCGCACCCGCCCTATCCCCAATACACTAATGGTACGGCCACCCTCCCGCAGCGGACCGCGTCTCCCCACATCCCTCACCAACCGCCTCAGCATGTGCATCAGCAAACATACAACCCTTCCGCGACGCCTTCGAGACAGCCTTCGTACACGGCTCACCCGAACGTGGGTAATAATACACCCCAACGCTTTTACCCACCCGCAGGCTCGCCCGCAATACAACAGCACCGACAGCCTCCGCCACAACCACAGCAGGGCGGCCAGAGCCGCTCGAACTCCAACAACACCTCGTTTCAGACGTCTCTAAGCTCTCATCAGGTGCAGCAGGCGATGGATCAGGCCAAGGCGCGATTTGAGTCTCAGAAGAACGCCCAGAGGCCTAACGAGGCCATGAGGAACTCGGTGTCGGGCCAAGGACAGAGCCACCCGCAAGTTACCGCACCCGTCGGGCTAGGAGGTATTGGCCTCGGAACAGATGCGGCGAGGATAGCCGCCGCCGCTAGAGCCAATATGCCCGTCAGCGGTGGTGCCGGCGGCTACAACGCCTCTAGTCCAAGTCCGAAGCCTCAGGCCAACCACCCCAATCCTGGCAACCCGCCTCCGGCAGTGAACGGGAGTCCGACAGTCACATCGTCTGCCCCAACGGCAAACGGTGCCGCTTCAACGGCTGGCAAAGAAACTTAGAAGGTTTCTGTGCCCCAATCGGGCTCGGTAATGCCGCCTCCACCGCGGCCTGTCTCGGTTACCCCAGGCGTAACTCACACAAACGGCTTGAGCGGCCCAAGCCGTCATAGTTATTCCGGGTTCAGGATGCCTTGAGGCCGGGGACGATCCTAAAATTTGCCGAGAATCTGCTCAGGCACCAGTAGATGGATAAGAGCAGAATGTGTTGGTATAGAGGTTGTGTAGGATCGGTCTCCTTCGAGACCCCAGACTTCGAAGACCGAAACAACGGATACGGCCCGGATATAAAGGATGCTGTATTGCTTGGCACCCAAAAGCTGTTGAGTTCCCGTTGATATTTCGGACCGGAGTTGCAGATATCAGGGGGCTTCTGCCGGCGTTTCTAGGCGGAACCAAATCGGAAGCGAGAAAAGGTTTGACGGCATTTCACGGCAGACACGTGTTTGGATCTTTGCTATGCTTTTTTTGCCCGTTTAAGATCAGAGAGCCAAGAAAACCTGTCCCCTCTCCCGGGTTTATTTTTTGTTCCTTGCTACAGCTAGACACACCACCACTAGAAAGGGTAAAAAGACCGAGGCAGCCGAAGAGGCTTCGAAAAAAAGTGCAAAGAGGGATGCAAGCGGGGGGACTCGGCGTACCCTCTCGGGGCTCATGACGTTCCCGCTGTCCGTCAGGTCATGCTCGGATAGACAGATGCATCGGTCCGGTCCGTCCGTTTTTTAGGGGCAAAGGACGGGAGCTGTGTTTGCGTGCGTGCGAGCACCCTCGATGTATAAACAGGGTTTACAGCTAGTTTAATGCACAACATTGGCTTCATCATTTAGAAGGTTGATGGGCGGGATTATGTTCATCTATGTGACTCAACTCCTCTCGCTCGCTCTGTACAGTACGTAATTATTGTTCGCCTGGGTAGGGCTTGTTTCAGTTCCGATGAAGGTTTTTGGGGCCTGGTATATAAAAATGCGAGATGGGTTGTGTTCTGTTTTTTTGGTATTCTAATTGGTCGAATGGGTTCCAAACGTCTTATGCGACGATGCGAATCCCCCCATCGCCTACTACTTATCCGATCAATCGCTGCAAGACGTCACTTATAATAATTCTCGGTGATATCTATCTTGCTGCCGCGTTTGAACCAAAGGAGTGATGGGCATTGTCCTCCCACCTTCGTACTGGTTCATTCTTTGATAGTTAGTAAAGCCTTTCAACATGCACCTCCAAGAATTCTTGCATAGACGCCTCGGGACCGTGCAACGCTGAAGGTTATACATATCCTATTTCTACCTACTCATTGGTAGACATAAACCGCTATCCATGATGTAAGCAATACGCCTTCCTCACCTTCCCGGGGGAAAAAGAAATTAGGAACCGAACGCCCGGATTCCCCCCTTCCACCACTACCTGTGTCCCGTCCTCGCACCCCTCCCTCATTTTCTGGCCCCCTCGCCAACGATGCTCCACCTTACCCCTTCCCATTCCTTCGCCTCCTCAGGGGTCGTCCTCGTATTTGCCCTCCTCGAACCTGTAGCTCACCGAGCGCCTTGCTAGGCTTCTTCGCCGGCGGAAGTATTCCTCGGTCTCGTCATCGGAGTAGTACCTGATGGAAGGAGACTTCTCCGCCGACGGCGGTCCCCCTTCGCCGTCGTCGGATTCGTCCTTGATGGGGTCGTCCTCGTATTTGCCCTCCTCGAACGTGTAGCTCACCGAACGCCTTGCTAGACTTCTTCGCCGGCGGAAGTATTCCTTGGTCTCGTCGTCGGAATAGTACCTTATGGAAGGGGACTTCATCGCCGACGACGGTCCCCCTTCGCCGTCATCGGATTTGTCCTTGGTGGGGTCATTAACCTTGTTGTCCACTCCTCCACCGGAGACCGAGTGGGCGTCTATGCCTCGCTTCTTACCCCGCTTCGAGCTTTGCCTGGAGGCGGGACGGCTGTTTGAGGGCCCGGCGGCAGCTCCGTCGCGCTGCGAGGAGGGAGAGGCGTCGGCGGCGGCGGTATCGTCGTCCGTCTGGGTCGAAGCCGAGACCATCGGAGGCTTGCCCTCGAAGAGATGGAGTTTCTTACACACCTAATTACTCGCGCGGAGGAATCCGGTTCATAAGTAAGTTGGCTTTGGTTGGCCAATGCGGAGCGGGTAGGCAGGTAAGGCAAGCTAGTCAATGGCAAAGAGAAAAAAAGAAAAAGGAAAGACAAGAAAAACGAAAAAGAAAAAAAAAGGCCAAGATGAGACGGGGTCGCGCCGCGCGGCTAAGTACGTGCGTACCTTCTGGACACAGTCCCTCGCCGCTTTGCCGTCCTCAAGGCCGGCATCGCTGGCCATGGCGTCCCAGTTGACCTGGTTAGGGCCCTCCTTTCCCCAGGGCTTGCCGGCGGGGTAGGTGTATTTCAGCAGCGTGACGATCATCATCAGGTCCAAGGCCTCTAACATGGTCGTCGCCGTCGGCGCCAGTGGGCGCATTACTAACGGTATCCTTGGGGGGCGTCTATTTCGTTTTCGTGGGATTGATCGTGTTGATAGTCGGCTGCTTTCTCATAAACTATTAGCTTTTCCATACATACGATGGGGTCGGGTACGTGGAGGGATGATGGGCCTAGGTTGGAATAGCATGTGAGGAAGACGAAATAGCGTCTATAGGCGAATAGTGATTTCAAACATAGTAAATCCTAGTTCATGTAATGGGAACACGCCGAGATGTCATGTAAGGGCAGCGAGGTCTGGGGGTATCTAGGGTAGTAAAAGGGGCCGACAGAAAAGTCGAGAAGGAGGTGAGGCGAGTGAGTAAGCTTGATAGTAGCAAAAGTGATCCCTCGTCCACAGGAAAGAGGGTGACAATTATCTATAAAAGAAGGCTTGAAGTTTCCGCAACCCCATCACGACTCACATCGGTTCTCGGGTTCCGATTGATGGGCTGAAGGGTCACAGTAAGAATCGTGTGGTAAGCTACGGAAGAATGCTGCTGAGACGCAGAGGAGTCTGGTTATGGGTGCAGAATATGGGGCTGTTGGCGAATTAATAAAGCCTTGAGTAGTTGTAATGCTGGTCTGGTATGGGATGCTTTGGGTGGTGGAGTTGTAGAAGTCGTGTAGTGGCTTTGCTGAAAGGAACCGTCTTGATTATCGATCCGACAGTCGTAGAAGATGTTTACTGTTTCTTATAGCGAAGGAACGATGCAAGATGTTGTCGCTGAGCAACGACGTATGAATATTACATACCCCTGTTAACGAAAAAGGGGAAGGGGCAGCCTCTACTAGCATCGCAATGTACGGCAAGAAGATATCTCGGACGGTACTGGGCCACGTATAGTGCAGTCTTCTTTGCACGGTCAAAATCTATATCAGCCGTTGTTAACTTACAGAAGGTACTCAATTGCAAACTTGCAGGGTTCATTACTGCTAATAGATATTAAGTCGTATTTATTCTCTCCATGAATCAAGAACCCATTAAACTGGCGCATCAAACGAGGGCTGCAGTTCAGTTCGGCCCAAACTTAACAGTTACCTTGTCGCTCGTGAGCGGGATCTGCCAACCCTTACGAGCCTGCTTAAAAGCGGACGATGTAGGCCCATAGGAAGCAGTGCTACCGGCCGTCTCAACCCACATTACGGCTGATGTAGCCTTCGGGGCGCCCGGCAACTGTGAGAGGGCGACCGAGATAGCTCCGGAGTCGCCCGCATAGGTAAAGCTATCTATGACGCCCGCATCGATCGTGATCGTTACCCCCAATGGTCCGATGAACACCCTCTTCCTCGTGGGATCCCGGGGTGTCACAGTGACGTTGCCTCCGGGGGTAGTCTCGAGGATGCCGCCGTATGCAACTAGGCCGACATCTTGATCGTCGACGACGTACGTGCCGGAACCCAGGGCCATGCCCAAGAAGTTCGGGCCGTAGTCGCCGCTGATGCCGTCCCACTTCAGGGTGTCGGGCCAGGAATGGAACGAGGCGGCCGCGAAGCCCTCCTGGTTGATGTTTGATAGCGGCCCACTAGTCCCGCCGTACCCGATGCGCATGAGGTACGAGTCTGACGGGTTGTCGCGAAATGCCGCAAGCGCAACAAGAGAGTTCAGTCCAGACCCGTAGTGGTGGATCTGGCGCTCGATTCTTCGGAGCTTTCCGCCGTAGCTGAAAGATGGCGATGTTAGAGACGGATCGGCTTGAATCCTAGGGATGTATGGGTTCCGCTTACATATTGTCCCAGTACCTCCGTGCGTTGCCATTCCAACCCCAGTGAGGGACGGTCGGCATGAATCCAAGCACACTGTTGAGGGACTTGTCCGCAGTCTGCATATAGCCGAAATACCTAGCGCATCTTCGTCAGTGCCGAACATAAAGCATTTCCGTCCCATCACGTTACCCACTTGGTCCAGTAATAGACGCCCTCCTGACCGGTTGAGTCCCATGCCATCTCGCTGCCAAACGGAACCTCCTCGGTATTCCACTGCGCCGCGCGAGAACGCATTGCTTCCTTTAAAGTGTTAGCCTGGGATGTGCGGCCTTCCCTTTCCAAATCAGCCAGGATCTCCCCGAAAACGGTCTCGCCCATGAGCCCAACTCGGTTATAGCCAACGTCCCTCCGCATGCCGCGGATGATGGTTTGGTATGCACGGTCTATATACCACTCCCAAGTATGAGTCTCGACGAGCTCCGGGTAGGCCCTCGCCACACGATACAGAGACCAGTACGCGGCGGCTGGGTGGACGTAGTTGTATGCGCGGTCGACCAGAGAAGCCGCGTTCTTGTTCCAAGATGTCCAACTGCCCCAGTTGATGCCGGAGTCGTACCTGTAACCCGGGACAGCGGCCGGCTGATAGAAGAAGAGGCTCTTGCGAACACCGTAGTCCTCCCTCTGGATTCTTCGCGAGAGGACCTGATCGACAAATTCTTCGAGTTTCGCAACCTCTTCTGCGTCCGGCTGGATCGCCTGCTTCACCACTGCGGCAAGGTAGGCGCCCGTGCCTCCTTCGTCGCTGAGCCCCGCAACCCACACTCTTGAATCTTGCTCCACGATCTTACCCTCCTCGTAGTCGTAAGTCATGGGCGAGGGCGCACGGCCGAAAGGGTCCGAGGTACGGTTGAACCATGCTTTCGTTGTGAAGAAACGGCCAACATCCGCGAGAGTCTCCGGGCCTGGTTTTGTGATATAGTAGTGGACTGTCTGGATCTTACCATCCACATACTCAATAGTCAGTCGGGCCCGGCCCCATGCCGTGGCAGATGGTGTCACGGTATATGTCAAAGCTTCGGTCTCCTTAACCGTCAACGAGCCTGCCGGCTCAGCTACGATCGAGGCCACGTCGGAGTCTGCTTGGAGGAAGAGCTGGGCGGGCGAATCCCTTGGGATGATATAGCCCGGGACACCAACCGCCACAGGGGTGCCGGTTTTGCGGATCGTGGCGTCGAATTCGCGAACACCACCCTTGGCAACCGAGAATCGCACGCCAAACTGAAGCGACTCGCCCGGCTCCAGGGTCCTGGCCGACGGCGGGTTCCACGGCTCGCGGCCCGCCCATTCATCCTCGGCCCAGGCCCTCGTGAGGACCTGCCACTCGTAGAAACCCTCGAACGTCTGGCTACCGTAGTAGGTGCCGGGGTACGAGGGCTCGGCGAGGTTGCGGTAGGCCTCCATCGGGGTGTCGCCGAGCGGCGTCACGACGAGCGCCGGGCCCGTGCCCTTCGTGGGCGCGACGCGGATGTGGCCCGCGTGCATGCCGACGTACGGGTCCGAGAGCGAGCAGAGGCGCTGCATGTCGGCCGCCCGGCGGTCCGTGAAGATGCTGTTGAACTCCGCCGGGAAGCCGAGGCTGCCTATCTCGACCGCGGAGGGGCCGGCGTTCCGGATCGTGAAGCGAAGGCCCAGATCGCCCGAGGCGTCGAGCCACTCCCGCGTGACGTTGAGAGGGCCCGTCGGCAGAGTCGGCGTCATGATCGAGGCCGCGAGGGCATCGTCTCCTGTCGCCACGGCCGTGACGGCCCGGCGCCTGGAGGCGGAGTCGCCGTCGATCCAATTGCTTGATCCGGCCTCGCGGTAGCGAAACGTGATGTCACCCCAGTGGTACTGGCCGTTCGCCGCTCGGACGGGCAGCAGGTCGAACGGAAGGAAGTCGAACGACTCGCCCTTCGGGGTTAACGATGCGAGGACCTGTGCATTGCGGACGATGCGCGCATTGAAGTTTGCCGTGTCGATTGTTATGTAGCCATCATCGAGGCCTAGATTGTCGTCCTGGCAGAGGACGCCTGAGGCCAGAAGGCCCAGTGCGACGAGGACGCTGCCGTGTCGAAACAACATCGCCGCGAGATCAGGTGGCCAACGACTACTAGTCAAACCTCCTTTACCGTTGAATCGAAACCAGGGCCAAGGAAAACTGACCTCCTGCGGAGCACTCCGACTATTTAAAGCGACCAATCTCGAATAGATATAATGCCATCCTCGCCATTTGGGGCAACCATGTCACCCCGATCGAGGAATGATGTGCCGGGAAAGCTCAAGTCCATCCATCCAAGGGCCTTTCATAACCAAGAAATTGACATTGGAGAATGTAGATGGGATTCCCCGCGAAAGCGCTCCGCCAATTGACTTGCTTGATCCGGAAAGACCGGCAGTAATTGGGGCGGTTGCTACACGGAAGTTTTTGCTTGACGTTACGTTTCTGCCGGGAAAATAAAAAGCGAGAAAGCTGATTTCCGCCAGTCTTGTCTCTCCCCGGGTTCTCCAGTGCAGATCACTTTGGACATGGACGCCATGTTGTTAATACGTAATTTCCTTGCAGGCGGGCCCCGTCACGGGCGGACGCGGCGGGCCCCAGTGGGTTTCAAATTGATCTCCAATACTTATTCAACAAACATGGGCGAATTGCCCAATTAGGAATCCTTCCAATGTGTACCGTACCATGTCGGTTATGTCGAGAAGCGAAGACGAACTACGCTCCACTACGATGAGGGCAGCATCATCACTCGCTTCCCCGCCGCCATCCCTCGCTTCATAACCGAAGCGCGCAAAGATGAAGCGCGCATCACTCTCGAGCCTCGCGGCGGCGCTCCTCCTCGAGCCCTAGCGGCCTCAGGGGCCACCCATCCCGCCCCGTCGGGAGCCGAGCTTCGAGTCGGACGGCAACCCGATCCTAGCCGGTGGCCTAGTCTAACCGGCGGACCCCGCGCCGCTGCGTAGTCAACGACGCGGCGTGCATCCTCAGCGGGCGCCACGAGACGGGGCGGGGCCCGCGGCGAACGGCTTCGTCATGGACGAGTGGCAGATCCCCGAGGCGACGCGGCCGGACCCCGGCGACGTCAGCGGGGGGAACGCTGCACCGGGTCCGGCGCGGCTATCCCGCGGAGGCCGCGGATGAGCCGCCCGAGGCCCGTTTTGGGACTGTCGAGACCGCGGAGCTCGGGGCCGTGTTGACGGTTTCGGGACCGGACGCCCGGTTTGGTGGCATTTGCGTTAAGGAACGGGGTATGCGTCTGCGCCGCATCAGCCTGTGTAGGCTGGGAGCCGAAGGGTTTTTTGGGGAGAAAGTTCCATGTGTCATATATAGCGATTTGCTGCCATGGGAGATAAAGGCCGGAGGGACGCCGCGCTCCGCTATGTGCGATTCTCATGGACCTCGATCGAGTTGCATAATGTAGGAAGAGGAAGTCTACTACTGTTTTTCAACAGACGAGACGTCAAAGATGCGCTTCCGCATCTTATATCCTTGTAGGTCGGTCATGCTAGGAATCGTCGTTTCGATCTTGATACGTCTCGTCTCCTGAGCCGTCGAAGCCTCCCCTCGGCTGACCCGCGTCCCCCCTGCGCAAATCCTACCGATAAGCTGCCCCCTTATCCACCCACCCACTCCTTAACCATCGAAGAGACGGACGCTAGTCCGGCATGAGTTAAACCATGCCCGCCGACATATAACACTTAGTATATATGCAGCAGGAGTTAGAATTTCTTTCATCCAATCAAATAACAGCATCAGTGGTTTAGTGGTAAAATCCATCGTTGCCATATCCTCTAGGAAATACTCGATGGGCCCCGCGTTCGATTCGCGGCTGATGCACTCCTCTTGACAATTTCTTTTTCCATTGCTTAACTTCCTGTACGCATTGTATTGTTCTATCCCTGGCAAGCAAACGGGTCTCGACGGGGCCTTCTTTTTTTCGTTTGTTCTTGTTGGCATGGTGGGATGGATGGTGGGATGGATGGCCGGTATAATGACGAAGGACTGCCAGCCTAATGAATTATTTTGCGATAACGTAGACAGAAGCACATTTGGCGACACTGGAAGCTTTTGCTTGTTGCTGCACTTGCACTTTACGTTTAGGTGGATGGCTGCGATTAATCAGAAAACCGGATCTACAGAGGTCTTCTATACACTCCACGTCACTCAGAGCACCCAGGAAGAGAGGCATTCGTACGGAATTCTAATATTCCTATGTCAGTCCATAAGGGACAGCAGGCAGGCCGGTAGCACGTAGGCATTAGGTAGGTAAATAGATATGTGAGTGAGTAGCGGGGACGGGCGTGGCGGGTGAGGTGATGTAGAGGGACTATGCACATCGTTGTGGTTCGTTGCGCGTAGCTTGGTGTGGTATAGCGGTGATAGCCGGGAATCCATTGAAGTATCTCCCAGTGATGAATGGCATGGCTTGATGCGCACCATTTTACTCCACTCTATTTCTTCGGGGCCCGTCTTAAGCAACTCATCGACTTCCCGCCCGCCCACGGTCCCTGGCCGGAACCACGTGATATCGATCACCAACCACAAACGTTCGCTGCCACCGGGGTATGTCGCTCTTCCGCTTTTCGCCTTCGTCAGTACGAGCCACCCAACCAACCAATCAACCAACCAATCATCAAAGTTTCCATCCGTTCCTGGGGGGTTTTTGCATCAATCAATCCATCCATCCATACGTCGGGTCATCCGTCAATCGCAGTCCTGTATATGCAAATCGTGGTAGATATCATGTGGTAGTAAGGGGAAAAAAAGGGGGAAATATAAGGGGGAGAAAAGGCGTAAAACCCTGAAGAACCCAACATTTTTCTAGCAGCCGTGGCACTAGATGGACTGAATGACGACTTTGTCCCCGTTCTGGGAGAGGGATAAAAGACACATGTATGACGCCGACCAACGCCTCCTTTGAGCTCCAGGCGCGAATCCTCCAAAAACAAATATTGTCCCCCGAAGATTCGCCTTCGCGCCTCTCCCTAAAAGAGAAAGCAGCCAATAATCCCACCGGGCGGGGTATAAGGTAAAAGAGGTTGTAGTAAAACAAGAGTGCCACCCTTCATATCAAAAGCGATAATTGGTGAGCGATGAGTAAGAAATCATCATACAAGACCATCGTAGAGGTCGCGGCATCACGGCCACTCCGGCCCCCAAATATAGACGTCTTCGCTTCGTTAAGGCAATTTTTTGTAGCGTGCCAATAGATAACGAACCGCTAGCGTTCGATGCTCTCGGGGCTCATCATGCCTGTGTCGTCCTTGTCCGTCTGGCTGTTGCCTCCTTGGCTCTGCATGCTCTCCATGCGCTCCATGGGAGGCGCAACGGGTAGAGATGTACCATTAACCGGGCCCGGCCCATTCGGCACTGACATGCTCTTCTTCTTGGCTCCTTTCTCGGGACTCTGATTGGCCGCCGCCGCTGCTGCGGCGGCGGCGGCAGCGGCTTGGGCCTCCATCTTCTTTTTCTTCTTGTTGATGGCGTTTTGCTCCTTCGGCGGCTTCTTCTGGGGTGAGACGATCTTGCCGGTAGCGCCAAGTCGAGGTCGGGGTCGTCGCTGTTTAACCGGGAGGTCCTCATCTTCCACCAACGGTGAGTCGCCATTAGCGTGCAATTTCGCGAGGAAGAAATTCTTGACCAGGCCGATCTGCTCTTGGATGTTCTCCTTTGTGATCGGCTCCAGAGGTGGGAGGTCTTCGAAGAGGACGGCATTGGCAGGACCCGCCGTCTGATTCTGAACCTGGAACTGGCTGCGGACCCTGCTCTGGAGAAGGTGAAGAGGGACGGATAGGATGCCGCCCAGTTCGCCGGCGAGACCGAGTTCCTTGAAACCGAAGAAGTCTTCGCCGAGCTCTTCGGCAAAATCGCCCGCGACGAACTGTTCGCTACCGTCGTCAAAGGCTTGAGCTCCATCTTGCCCGCCCTCTTGCACTGCAGGCCGCAAGAGGTCACCGAGGTGCCCCTTCATGCGTTCGTGGATGACGGCGAGTTTGTTACCGAGTTTTCCGACGTCATCCTTGGCGTAGCTCTCGAGCTCCTCAACGCTGTACCCATTCTCGGCAAGAGTGTGGAGGATCACCTCTTCACCAGAGTAGCGGGGTTGAACCTTGAGACCTCGTTGAGCATGAACGGGCGAGGCGTCTCTCATTTCGACCTCGTTGAAGGTGTTAAAGCTAGTGACTACTTTGCCGAAGTAGTCGGCGGCTATGTCTGTGACGGTATCCAAGGCTGATGGCTGGAGCTCTTCAAAGCCAGCATGGTAGAAGATCTTGGCCACAGATCGTTGTAGTGCCGCTCTGCATACGTCGGGCGCCATGACGATATTATCTCCGCAGGTGACATGTGGTTCGATGTCGGCCTCGACGAAAGGCTCGGGGTTGTACTTTGGAAATTGGTTGGCGTACATCTAAGGGTGGTGAGTACATTACTATCTTTCTGGGGAAATGTGGTTGGCGTACCTGGGTCTGGATCTGCATCTGCTTGATGACACCGATTTTGGAGCAGACCTTCCTCGTCTCCTGCATCTGCCGCAAGTTGGCATCGAATCTCTGTGTCAAGATACTCTTGGGCGCGGTGAAGTATCCTGGCGGTAGGGACTGAAGGAACTCCTCGTGATGGTTGATAACCTGGCCCTCGCTATCCTCCACCCACTGAAGCCGTGGCGGGATGTCTGGTACTAGGCTCTGGGGTTCGTAGTAGTCCGGGATGGCCCACTCCTCATCCTCCTCCATTCCTTCCGCCAACGTCTCTGGTGCCTTCGAGGCCGACGAGTCAGCCTGTGCGCTGCCTATGACGCCGATACTCTCAGCCTGTTGTTGGCCGCGAAGATACCGGCGCATGCTTGCCTTGGTTCGTAGCAGGGCGGGCTCCTCGACGTTCAGCTTTCTGTTGCCGAAGAGCTGGTTGCGCTGCTTGGCCACCTTGGCGCGATCTTTTTTTGTAACTTGCTTCCAGATCCGATACTCCTCGTCCTCGAATCGTTGCTGGGCTGCTTCATCTAGGGCTTGTCCCAAGGCCATACCGTTCAAGGAAGGGCCGTCGATATCCATGGCGTCCGCATTGCTTCCTATTCCCGAGTGACCATTGACACCCCCGGGCGTCATGGAGCCACCTACCGGCGGCGTCGCGAAGCCATTGCTGCCGTCGACATCGGAGCCTTCTCGATGGGGCTTAGCCAACAAGCCGTTGAACTGCAGGACGGGCTTCTGATCCACGTTGGGCGTCCCCTCTTTATGGTCCGAGGGCGCTTTCCTGGATTTAGTGCCCTTTGCGCCGCCGGCGATGCGACCACGAGACGACATTATCGGCTCGTCATCTGAATCATCGTCGGCGGCGTCATCCCCACCGTTTTGTTTGCGGCGCTCTTCGGCCTCGACTTCGGCGCGCGGTCGGATGACAAGATCTGGTATTAGGGGGATGAGTTTCTCGGCTTCCTTGCGCATGCCATTGGCCATCCTCCGCAGGGGGTGGTTCATGTCCTGGTTATACTTCAAGCAATTGTCCCAAATGAGGTTCAGGTCAGTAACGAAGTCCTGTTTGGATTTGTAACTCAGCGACTTCAGCTTCTTAGTCATAGTGCCAAGATCCATTGGATGCTTGATAACTACGAATGGGTTAGCGGGTTGCCGTGTGGTTACGCAGGACGGCATCAAACGACATACAGTTATAATAGTCAGGGGCATCTCTCTTGTTCACCCTCTGCAAGAATGGCGTCGAGTATTCGGTATGAGCCTTAAGTTCAGTCAAGACTTTTTCGAGAGCCTCGTAGAGTTCTTCCTGGTTGACGTTCTCTTCGCTAGCCCACTTGCTCCTGTTCTTGCGGACTTCGTTCATGAGGGAGCGCAACTCTGCATCTGACGCGCGCACCATGTTGCGCTTCAGGTCTATGCGTGCGATGAGATGCTTGAGTGTCAAACTGGATGCGCCGAGGTTCGCGCTACTAAGCGAACCGTGGTTCTCCACGGACGCGCCGCCGCTCGGATGGCTCGTAGTATTCTTGTCCATCTCGGCTTGTAGTTGCTTCTCGGACTCTTCTAGCTGCTGCTGCTCCAGCATGGCTGCGCGGTCGTTCTCGAGGGTATAGAAGAGAGTGTGAAAGCTTCGCTTGGCAGCCTCCTCGGTGTCTTTGCGTGCTTCCTCCAACCGCTTACGCGCATCTTCAGAGGTCTTAGCCTGAGATTGCGACGGTTGCGACCCTTGCGACGCATCTTCCCGGGCCTTATCAGAGGACTTTCCGGGAGAAGTAACCGAGTGGACCGGAGAGCTCCCGGATTTGGAGGGCGATAGCAGGCCTTTGTTGGCGGCGACGGTGCTCTTGTGCTTGAGAGGGGAGGCATGCGACTCGACGGGATGGGAGTCGCCCTCTCCCTCTTCTTCGTCGTCTTCATCATCATCATCTCCATAATCGTCTTCATCGATAACGCGCTTGACTCTCTTGGCGGGACGTTCCTCGATAGGGGCGTGGTCGGTAGTGGGCGGGAGGGGTTCGGAAAAAGGAAGGGGACGTCTCCAGGACTCTATAGCAGAGTAGTTATAAGAGCCGTCCTCGCAGAACAGATGCGCTATCTTTTCTTCGGTCCGGCGATACAATTCGGCGAAACGGGATCGCTGACGGTCATCATCGATATCAGAAGGCTCGGGCGCCAACGCGGTAGAATGATCAACGGGAGTGTGGTTCCGATTGGGAATATCATCAGAATAATGAAATGGGCGATTTCCATTGACATGATGGAGATTGGGCGCGGGCCAGGAGGGCTGGCCGTTCATGGTGGACATGATAAGCCCGATGGGGGTGTCAAGGTGATATACGTAAAGTGGGTGTGAAGTCCGCCATGCGTTCTCAATCCGCTACCAACTACCAAAAAACGAGGGGGCGCGTCAAGAGGGTAATAGGGCGATTTGTCGGATTAAAATGACATAGCAGAAACGAGCGTCATCGGAATAGATGGCATACGGGCTTTGGAGGGAAAATCAATAGGAATGGCTATGCCTTGATGGTTGGCGTCCAGAGAGATTTCGCGTATTCTCTAAGGGTGAGGTCAATTCCAAGGCCGCCTTTTCTGGTTGCCGGTGCTTTCTTTTGGTAGGAGGTTCGCTACATGTGAGCGCTGAGAGTAGTAAAGTCAGTAGGCCCCATAAAATTGCGGAGGTGCCCTGGCTGCGCGCTGAAAGACGGCACCGTGTACATACCGTCCGGAGCCCTTTCCGCCGATTAGGGACTCCATATAAAATAAGGGTTGATAGCCTTGATAAAAGGGTGCGCCGTACTATTGACACTGTCCGAGTTACTGCCAACCGCGATTCCGCTGAGCTGCTATTGATGGTTACAAGTGTAGGCTCAACGGGAGGACCGCGTCAGTAAGTATCCGACCGCGCGAGGATAGCGCAACATAATGCTGTAATTTCGCAAATTTAATTTATTACTGATCGCGAAAGTCTATACTTGATATCCCATCTTCTTGCGCATTCCTAGCACAAAATTTGGAGCTTGCATGTCCATGGTGAGAAACCCTTGGCATGTACCTCCTGTCGAACGACTAAGCCCAGACGAGGTACCACTCCTCCATACTCAACGATTCTGTAGGTGCCTCAGGTACATGGAGACTAAACGGTCTGCCGCAAAGCCGCAAGCATCCAACAACACATTAGCGTCCAGCCTGTCTTCAATGCTTGTCACGTGATGGTTCAGGAAGCTGTTTCGAACGCCAGCAAGTCACACAATCCTCTGGGAATATCAGCTAGCATTTAAGCTCTAGATTATGTAATTTCAATATAAAGAAGTATGCTTTTATGAGACTTGAGATATCTCGGTATTATCAGTCAGAATGGAGGAGTGTGGCCGCTTTTACTGATATCAATTTCCTATTCGAGGCACACATAATAGTAGAAGTAAAGTACATACTGTACAGATAGGGACTAAACACCGGGAAACCGGAAAACACCCTTACCCCTCACTGGCCGCGGACACCCCACTTTCCCCATCAGCCCCGGAGCCGCAACGCTCGCTCGTTACGTATGTCGCAGGTAAAAGTTGCATGTTGGTTGGTTGGTTGATGCGCTCGCTGGCTGGCTGGCTGGCTGGCTGGCTGATTTCCGCTACTGTACTCTACTACGCCCTGGGAGCTGGTGGGACGAGCTTTTCTTCGGTTTCCTGCAGCAGAAGGAAAAGAAAGAAAGAATAAAAGAAAAAAAACGTGATTAACTTTGATCAGATTACCTTATCCCCAGCATTACCCCATCATCGTGCGGATGTTCGTTACGCAGGGACGATACTGACACCTGTTCCTTCAGGCAAGAGAAAAAAGACGAAGCCGTTATTCATCTCCACCACGCCCCCCAACTTGACGATAATGTCGAAGAGGACGAGGCTTGGCACTTACTGATCAGCGGTAGTCAACTTCAGTTCAAAAGACAAACAATCATGCGCATCCGATTGCCTTTCGCAGGTTCGTCTTGCCCCCGTTACTCCCTCCAAGACCATGCATATGATTGTTTTTCTGGGCTTGGAAATTATTGTTAAGGACATCCCGACATCCCGACATCCCCTCGAGTTTATTTTTCTTCCCCCCTTTCCCTCGCCATCCATCTAGCCTCAACCAGTTCGGGCTAACGAGAACAAACCCTCTCCGAAAACAGGCGTCTTCCTCCTCCTCTGCCTCCTAGCCGGCTACGCGGGGCTATCCTCGCTGCAGCTCGGCGCTTACGTCAACGACAAGATCCTACACCTGCTGACCTTCTTCCTGCTGACGGCCGTGTTCTACTGGGTGGTGGATACGAGCCGGCGGCGCACCGTGAACCTGACGGCGGCCGTATGCACGCTGGTAGGCGGCGTGGGCTCCGAGTTTGCGCAGTCCGTCATCCCTGGCAACGACCGCGAGTTCGACGTCACCGACATCGCTGCCAACATCGTCGGCAGCCTAGCCGCCCTCGGGCTCTGCTCCTGGTACCACAAGCGCATGCTCGAGCGCCGCCGCCTCTCGCGCCATCGGTATACCGCTGTTCCGGGTGCCGACGGTGCCGACCTCGAGCTCGGCGAGGGTGTGGGTCGCCAGGAGGAGGGCCTCGTGGGTGGCGTGGAAGGGACTACGACGCTCGAGGAGGAGGTTGATAATTGGGATGAGAATGCCGTTGATCCCTGGGAAGAAGATGACGCCGTGGACCAGATCGCCGATGGTATAGGGAAGAGTAACGGGAGTACCACGACAGGCAAGGGCAAGGATGAGATCGAGTTGAATAGTCCAACTGCCACCGATGCCAAGACACGAGTCGATTAACCAAGAAGGCAACGCGGAAACGAGGACACGAGACGACGAAATTCCAATACATTAATGGATGATATTATGATACCTCGCTGCTTTTTTTCATTTCCTGGCGTCAATGGGGGATTCTCTACACGGAAGTGCATTATCAGTGTGTCCACGGATCTGGGACTCTTATATCAGAACTTACGCCCCCAGGCGGATGAATCTCTGGTGGTCTCTATAGTTTACCAAAAGCGATGCCCTATCGATCAATCCCATTCTTGTTCCAGATGCGAACCGGGTCTCTGCCCACGAACCCACCCGGGATCTCCGGGCCTTGGCTGCTCGTCGTTCTTCTCCATCTGTAAAACTGATGAGCGCCTTTTTTGTCCCTGCTCAGTTAAGGTAAAGGCGGCTACCCAGCATACAAGATGTGAAAATTGTCAATGCCTTTGTGTATTCGGCCAGCCCCAGCTCACAACCCACCTGGGCAAGTCTCTATCTACCTCGACCGAATACATAGACTGTGGTCCTAGAATGATGCCTGCTAGGTGCACGTAGTTCCAGCTATCGGGGCCGAAACCGCAAGAGACTCTAGGCCTCGATGGGACGCGAGGAATACAACCGAGCCGGATATGTGCGCCGTGTAGCTAACTATATACGGGGGTATCTATGAATGCAATGCGCTCTCCCCTGCTGAAGTATGCGTTGCATACATAGAACACTTCCGAAAACCCCTACCTAGCTTACAGCTGTCTCTTCACCTTCCTACCGAAAACGTAAAACCAACGAGACATTATACCCGGACCTCCCTCCTCCCTACCGGTATCCATCACACACACACACGGATACGGAGTGTTCCACTCTGTATAACTTACCCATCCCCGTCCATCTATCCCTAATTACATAGCCATCCACGGCACGGCACCACAGCATCTAGCACTTGAGTATAGTACCCCCAGACCCAGACACCACAGAGGCAATCGCGTACGGCGCCAAAGGGACCCGAGGACGTCTCCTCGCCCTCCTTATCATCATCATCAAGATCTTTGTCGTCGCCGCCGCTCTCCCACTGCGGCCGGTCTTGACGCCCGGAAGGGAGAAGCTTCTTGTAACTACTTCCACGTGTAATCATTGTTCTTACGATGATGTGCTTCGCAGTCCGAAATCCAGGAAAATATATTTATTCCAAAATTTTTAAATTTAAATTTAAATTTAAAAGTAAATAAAGTGAAATCAAACAAAAAAAGAACTGTGGGGAAGAAAGGCCATGTCCGCAACAGCGTCGCCGTCCAGAGTCCAGATTTATACAACATTTCCCCTGATTTCTGTACATAGGTAACTTACACGCGGATATATCCTTTCAGTGTTCGATAACCCAGCTCTACCGAGCAGACGTCGCGACATCATTCCGCATCGCGCTGCACCCCCTCCTACCAAACCCTCCCATACCAACGTTTCGCATATACATCAGCAGGGTCTTGAATATATTTCCCAATGTAGCCAACGCCAAGAAAAAGGGGGGATAGGGGGGTTGTTCAATGGTGATTGGTGCGTTTATTACAGGCCCTGTCCCGTCCGTACGGGCGCCGGTGACGTTTTGTCCAAGCCACCTTAACTGATGGAAGTTGATTGTCGATATGGGTCAAAACCCGGGATAGCCTAAATCTGAAGACTTTGGGGTTGTAGGTACAGTCTTGGCGTTATTTCCATACAACCCCGTTGTACAGGCCATACAGCTTTGCTGGCTACACATCGCGAGAATGTTCATGTATATATGAATCCAGGCGGTCGCCTTTCGCGGAGCTTTTACCATACGATGCGCATCCAATTCGACAGACTTCAGGGGATTTCCAACGTCGTCAAGCATGAACGCTACTAAATGTACCGGCGCCGGCAAAGTCTCGGAACATGACGGACATGAAAACCTCGGTCCTTCGGTAAGTAGCGCCGTCCGGGCACGATACATTGCAACGCCAAACTCGGTCTCGGATGATATTCCCTGCAGGGTTTATTATTTGCTAACACTGAGAATATCCCCTTTAACGTGCTCAAAAATTTTAAACCAATCCCAATGTCTGTTAACTTGAATCCACAAGTCCAAGATGCGCCTTCTCAGTCCCCGGTTGACGGGCATACTGGCCCCACCGGGGATGCAACCCTGAACAGGGCAGACGAAGTGGAAGACGTAGGTTATCAGTCACCCGTAGATGATCAGAATTAGGTCTTTGCGTCTCCCTAACTCCCTACCCGTCGCCCTCATCCCTACCAGTTCGCGCTAACTGACCGCGCCTCCTAGCTAATCGATGCCGTGAAATCCCTCATCATCCCTTACATCCGGTCGGCGGACGCCTCGGCCACGGAGCGGGCCACTGGGGGAAGAGCGCCGGCGTCATCGAACCCGACATCGCAATCGGCCGGCACCGTGCTCGTGGACGCCCACGAGCCCGAGGCGCTTGTGCGGAAGCTGCGTTTCTCGCTGCCGGAGAGGGACGGCCGGGGCAGGGACGGGCTGCTGGAGACCATCGGCGGCGTCCTCCGGTACAGCGTGAACACGTGGGACCAGGGGTTCCTCGATAAGCTGTACTCGAGTACCAATGCCGTAAGCTGCTTTCTTTCGATGCCGCCTGCTGTCCTAGCTCTTCTGGCGAGGCGCTCGTCTATGGCTAACAAACATGTCTAGGTAGGCGTGATATCGGAGCTGCTCCTTGCGGTCCTAAATACGAATGTGAGTTCTACCATCCCTCGATCGTATGTGACAAGACTTTTTCGCCGCGACCTCCTTACGTTATTCGTGTTCTGTTTGCAGTCGAACCCTTTCAACCCGCCACCAAGACTGGTGGCATAACCGCTCGTGTCTTACCTGCTCTCGTAATTCATTCTGACGCCTCCAAATAGCTCCATATATACTCAGTTTCGCCTTCACTTACAGTCATAGAGAAAACCACAGCGCGGCAACTCGCCGCGCTCTTCGGGTTCAATGGCTCCCGAGCGGGTGGGATAGTCTGCCAAGGCGGATCGGCCTCTAACATGACCTCCATCGTCATCGCGCGGAACACGCTATACCCATCCACTAAATCGAGGGGAAATGCAGGCCATCACTTTGTCCTGTTCACCAGCAAACACGGCCATTATAGTGTCGAGAAGGCCGCTATCACTTGCGGTAGTAAGTCATCACCTAATCAGCATACTTGACTCCTTCCCCTGACCCACGGGCCCCCGGTGGAGATATGTCCGAGAACACATAGAGGGCTCTCTTATTGTGGTCACGCACCAACTCCCACGAGGTCCAAAGCATTATTCCGGGCCTGGCTAACCACAGCCGACCCAGTGGGCTCCGCCAATGTCGTCCCCATCCCCGTAGACAGCGCGGGTTGCATGGACCCCTCCGCCCTGCGCGCCGCCATCTCGCGGGCAAAAGCCGAGGGCAAGACGCCGCTCTACGTGAATGCGACGGCCGGGACGACCGTCCTGGGGTCGTACGACCCGTTAGCGGAGATATCCGCGGTATGTAAGGAGCACGGCCTGTGGATGCACGTGGACGCGTCGTGGGGCGGTGCGGCGGCCTTCTCGGCGCGGCGGCGGCACAAGCTGGCGGGCGCGGAGCTCGCCGACAGCCTGACGGTGAACCCGCACAAGATGCTCAACGTGCCCGTGACGTGCTCGTTCCTGCTGACGCCCGACACGGCCGTGCTCCACCGCGCCAACACCCTGCCCGCAGGCTACCTGTTCCACGGTGGCGTCGCGGGCGGCGAGGGCGAGGGCGCCTCCGAGCCCTGGGACCTCGCAGACCTGACGCTGCAGTGCGGGCGTCGCGGCGACGGCCTCAAGCTGGCGCTGGCCTGGGTGTACTACGGCGCGGCCGGATTCGGGGCGCAGATCGACCACGCCTTCGACACGGCGGCGTACCTCGCGACGCTCGTCCAAGTGTCGCCCGACTTCGACCTGCTGTCGAGCAACCCGCCGCCCTGTCTGCAGGTGTGCTTCTACTATGCGCCGGGCGGAGAGCTGGCGGACGATGAAGACGAGAACACGCGGAGGACGAAGGAGATGGTGGCTAAGTTGGTGCCCAGAGGTTTCATGGTTGATTATGCACCGGGAGAGAAGGGTAGTTTCTTCCGGGTCGTGGTGAACTGCCAGACGCTCAAGGGGACCATCGACGGCCTCGTGAAGGCGTTGAGCGACGTGGGGAGAGAAGTGATGAAAGAATAGACCAGGCAGTAATAGCAACAGTATTCAATAAACAATCAGACTTTCCCAATAAGATGTTAACGATTTCACCGTAACGATTATATCGAATAGATCTATTCTACATAGAGGCCGCAGAGGTGATGGGATTTCAACTTAGGTGCACATGCCGTCGGATGCAAAGGAAGCGCAGCAGATGTCGAAGGGAATTTATGACTGGAAAGGAATCGACTCAGGGGCAAATTTCGAAGGTCTTGGGTTAAATAAAGGCACATCTGCCTGGAGAAGAAAGGGAGGTGAGATTAGAGACTCAGAGGAGGGATGCAACATTCATGGCGGGCCCCATCAATTGGAGACACCAAAGCTTCTCCTAACTTCTAAGGCAAGTGCATCCTATTCGGCGTACTTCCCCTCCGCTCCGTCATCCCGAAAGACCCCAATGCGCCCGGCCCGAACTCGGACCTCACCTGCATTGCTCCGGCTTGGCTCCACCGGGATCGACATAGCTGACTACTCTGCAATTGGCGCATGCGTATTACGCTCCGGCGCACCGACGAGAGGTTCCCGCACGGTGGGCCGAAGTGGTTGACTACTTTTCAGAGAGTGAAATGGGTGTGTCCAGTCTCGAAGAGCTCATCTCTACACTGGATATCGACTCCCTATATAGGCTCTAACTATACTCTAGGTCTTACGGAGCCCTAAGAATCCTAACCCTATATCAGCGACCGGCTAATAGTCTCTCAGTCCTACGGAGAAACAGAATCGCAAGCACTGGGATTCGCAGTAAGAAAAAAAAAAACCGGGCGCATTGGGCGATGGGCGATGCTTTCATGCCTGGGAGACCACCGGACAAGGAAGTGAGTGTACGTCCGCATAGCTGGTTGAAAGCGCTCGTAGGCAAGCATGTGATATTGAATTAGAGACTGGAGCAAGTCAGTTCACGTATCTACTAGGTATTGAATGGATGTAAGGATTAGGAAGTGAGCAGCGGCATCGATATACGCGCCGCCCATAAGAAATTCGGTACCAGAGTCCGAAAAAGATTACCTAACCTGCCATCGACAGCAAGATCTAAAATAAGCGTACTGATCTGGCTACATTTCTCTATGCCCTTCCTCCACGATGCGGATATAGAGGTAAGGAAAACTGCAAAAAGACGATTCGAAGTACCTCTTGAAGAGGTGCATCGGGAATTGAGCCCGATGCGGGGGTCGAACCCGCAACCTTGAGATTAAGAGTCTCACGCTCTACCGACTACTCGTCATTAGTAAGTTGAGTCGAGATCATGAACATGGATTTCCTTACTTGAGCTAACCGGGCAGTCGAAGCTGAGTGGGAAAGTTTGTTCTTATTATTTCGGATAAAGGAACCTGTTTGTGTGGCATCTATCGGTTGCATGGATAAACTTCGGCACCTGCACCTCAATGTTCGAGCTCCTTGCGGAAATTGGGTGTCGTATAAGACGAGGAATCTAAGTTGTAATAAAGACTTATGGCTCTAAAGGAGCTACATAGTCTGATTTCTTAGTTACG
This sequence comes from Monosporascus sp. MG133, assembly GCA_004155925.1. NCBI lineage: Eukaryota > Fungi > Ascomycota > Sordariomycetes > Xylariales > Monosporascus > Monosporascus sp. MG133. Next base: position 84,283 of record QJNX01000137.1, on the reverse strand, counting down.
AGTTTGTTTACCTATGTTCTGAGGACTAGACGTACCGTGATCCGAGTTGACCTCCAAATAGCTCAGGGGCCTGGTCCCACCACAGGCCTCCACAGTTGATTACCGACATTGTAGCCAGCCACGGCATTGTTGTCCGGAGCGCCATAGCACCCGACCATGTTCGCAGGCGCGCACGTATCAGGGACCGGGAGCAAGCAGTTTCCGTCGTAACACGTGAAACGCTGTAATCCGGGGGTACGCTGACAGACCTCGCAGCAGCCCAGCGCATCCGGCGCACTCAGTGACCCGAAGCCCCGAATCGCGGTGGGGAAGTAGATAGACTGGATATTGTTCCCGTTGTGCGAGCCGACGAAGTTCGAAGCCTGGCAGGCTGTGAGAAGCGTCAGTTAGTCATGAGTGCGTGATCGAGAAAAGGCAATCGGTGGTTCATAGACCGTCGCCATGGGGGCGGCCGCCACGGTCTCGGTATTCGTGATGGTGGTAGTCACCTCGTTCGTCGTAGTGGTAGTCGTGGTGAACGTCTCGGTCGTTGACTCCGTGACCTTCGCGGAAGCCCGAACGGGGACTTCGGTGCCAGTCGACGATTGTGTGTTCGTGCTCGTGATGGTCACGGTCGACGGGGCCGCGGCGCTAGTTGTGGCTACCTTCACGCCAGTATGGCAGTAGACGGCCTTGGGATAGCGCTCCGGCTCCTGGACGCCCTTGCCATCCTAGAGACTCAGCTGGTACTTGGGGGCTTTGCGGGTGTCCAGGGCAGCGGGAGGGCAGTTGACTGCGGCCGTCGCGGGCCTCCGTCGAGAAGAAGACTCCGCGGCCACGGTCCTCTTTGCGGGCGGGTTGCCCTCCACGCTCTGGATCGGCGTGAAAGCCGCAGCGGCCTCCACCGTGAATATGCCATCGTCTGTCAGGGCTGGTGCTACGCACCTGGACCTGTATATATTGGAAGTCACACCACCCGCCGACCGTCCCCAACTAGAATAATAACGAGAACTGGGAATCAGCTGGATTAGCTTTTTCTCACGATAGGTCGACGATAAACATTTTGGGAAAAGGCTAGCAGTTACTTCAGTGTTGTGAACTCTTTAATCGTTCTGTACTCGTTATATCATCCGCCGTGATGGTGGTGGCAGTGGTGAAGACGGCCTGGGCCGTCTCGGTAATCTCTGTCACGGTGTCGGTGGTATCAAAGTTCAGCATCGACGGTGAAGCGTCAGTCTCGTGAGAAAGCGTGATGGCCACCGTCGTAGTTTTGTCCTCGATGTCTGTGCTCGTGACCGGCGCCGGCGTGTCCGTAGTAGTAGGTATGAATGTTGATCAGCGGCACACCGTCAGGGTAATCAAGTGCGTCTTGGTGTACCTCGGGGCACGGTCAGCAGACTTGGAGCCGTATTTCGTCACACATGAGCCGTGCGTGTAGGCGGACTCGTCACGGCCAAGGACGACCGGGCCGCTGAGGACACCCGTCCGACCGAGGAACGCAAGGGGAAGCTATTGGCACAAGGTCGTAAGATAGGGGCAAACGAATGTAACGAAGGACGTGGCCTAACTTTGGACTTTCTTCCCTCTAATATTCAGGTTCGAGGCACCATTATATCGCCCCAAAGAAGACTCCCATTTCACTATGCCGCGACTAATTCGATTACAAACACTCGCTTATGTGCACACTATCGATCCTCAACCCCGTAGCCCTTGTCGAGAATTGCATCAGCGTCGCAGCAGACCAATGTTGATATATGAGTTATCCTAACATCGTGCTCATTTAACCTTGGCACATCGTCTTCGCCGGACAGGCAGACGTACAAGAGCTTTACACCAAATACCTCTAGGACCACCAGAACTATTAGCTGCCAACATCTTAGAGCCGAGGCGCCAACACACCTTTCCATAAGCGAGGGATCTGCGCCTTGGCCGGATGCGCCGCTGGGACCCACATGGTTGCGCATGGGGAGCTCCAGTCCGTACCAAGACCTCGGAACCTGCATTGGAGATTCAAGTACTTTCGCAGCGTCGGCGGCTAACGTGCAGACGCGTTGGTGTGCTGGCCAGAATACCCACGTAGTTCCAGCTAGTAGACAACATATAGGAAAAAGGGGCGAAGAAGGACAGCGGTGCGAACATACGCATGTCTATCCGGGTGAGGGATGTCGCGGAGGGCTGATTTCCATAATGTTCTTGCTGGTGCGAATGCAGAGTGTGTACATGGTATAGTAAGATGAGCAATCCGTCCGTCGTCTTATATCATGTGACTCTGGAGGCGCCGGACGGCAGGTTCTGAGAGATCAGCGAGCCATACGCCTCGACGCCCAACCTCCGATCCTCTTCGACCTGACTTGACGAACTACGTTTTTGCGGCCACCACTCAGACTCGATATGACTTACGCGCATGTCGATGCTCACTCTGGTGACACGGAGATGGCCCAATTGAATCCCCTACGGGATGTGGTGAGCCATTGGCTTTAGTTTTTCGACCCCTATCCGAAGCAGGTCGAAAAGACCCTGTTCTATCCCAGACATGCCTATCCTACAAGGTAGACCCACCGCCATGAGGAGAATGGACACTCAACCTGAGGTTCAGCACCGAATGATGCCACTCATCGCCTTGCTTGGGTGCCGTGTCCTCATAGGCGGCGGGCTGAATAGAATTCCACGACCTCCGCGTGTAGGAGCGGTGTCATCGCTGGTTGTTGGTGTTCCTTTTTAAAGGTTCCCAACAACATCTAGGAACCAGCATAGCTGCCAGCCTGCCCGTAAAGCCGAGCCTGGTGATGACGAAAATCGCACAAACTGCTCGAGAAACCAACGTCGGCGCTGGACGACGTAATTTTTAGGTAATCCGCACAAATTTACGCGGTCTCGTTCGTAGTACACAGTGCGTACCCTACAGTAGGTGGGAACGCTTCCGCGTTGTCAGCCCTCGGCGGACCACGGAATCCAAGAGAAGCCATTATCGCGGGAGCAGGGGGGCCCGCCGCCCTCGGAAATTTGCTGTTCTGAACTCCAAGCGCCTGGATTCCGTTCGGGCTCTACATGGCACGTTATCACGGGCTGCACTGATCCCTTTCCGTCTTTGGAGAGATCGAAAAGTGCTTATGTAGCCAAACATACGAGGACTTGCGGTGCTGGTAACGCTTTTATTATCAAATCGCGGGTGGAGTGGTTCACTACGCCAGCTTCCCGGGCTACGTAGCAATATGCAAAGACAAGATGCGTCGGTGGGTATCATGGGCCGGTCCACCCTGAGGGGCCGCCCGGCCTGGCGACTTCTCGTTCCCGCCGGTAGCTAGACATCAAAGGAACACTGGGTTCCTCGAAGTGAGGGCAGCAGCAATTACACGTATTTGTAGACTTGGTAATGACTCTAACGCTTCTCTTCGAGCGCCGTAGTTGCACTGCGAATCCGATAACAAGGGTCCTTGTGGATATTGAATGTGTACTCGAGGAGAAAGTTCCGCAGGAGATTCGGGACTTGATATAGAGGCGATATGTTGGCTGGTAAGTATGGAGGATGTCGAGACGTAGAGGACTGGCGGCGGTGCCTTCATGAGCCTTGACATCTGATTCATCGGCCAGATCGGAACAGTCAACACCCCGGTCACTTATCTCCGGGAAAGGCTGAGATCACAGTGTCAGGCGCTATGTATGTTTATCTTATGGAGTCCTAACACGGACTTTGGGGTATAAAGTTTGAGCTAACTCAAGGCTACTTCCCCCCTTCGGTACTCCTATATTCAAGGGGCGACATCTATGCTCTACGTCATATAGCCTATTCACCTGCCGTTCACCGCTTGTGCTATGATTAGATGCCCCGATCGTAAGTCCTCCATTCGTCAACATATGCCGAGAAGATATGTTTTTGAATCTGGTAATTTGAAAAGGGTCCAGGTTGCCTGCCGCTTTAGATTGCCTATCAGGGCTTATGGAGGAAAATCATCCCGGTCCAGATTGTCGAAGGTCCCTGTTCCGGGGTCTTGGTACGATCTTTCGAAGCTAACTGCTCTAATAAGATCTCGCCTCAATCAGCACGCGAACCTCATTTGGGAATAATAGCGACCTCAAGATGTCTAATACATTAGGACCTGGAAACTATGACCTGTCCCTGGGCCTTTCCTAGTCGTATCTCTCTCGTGGCGTTACAATAATCAACGAATCAAGGTCTGGAAGGAAGTCTAGTCGCGAAGGCAAAGAAGCATATTCGTCTTACTCCCGACATGCAAGACACCACGCGTCCAGCAATACGGAGATTTCCTGCATATATTAATTAGCCACAATTCAGCGAGGAGGCATAACAATCGTTCATAAGCGGTTCTTCGCATGCGCCTACCAACCCGCACACCGCAAGCATGCTCCAGTGCTACCCTGCCCAAAAGCCGGTTTGAAATCCCACACCTCGCAAAATCTAGAAGCCAAGCTGAATTGGCGCGAGAGGGAAATTAGACCAAGTACCTGGCCTTAGACAATACCTGCTTGGTGGCCGGCCAAATGGTCCATGTTGCAACACTGTCACATGCTTCTTGAAAGGGGCTTTCACAAGGATGAATATCAATGGGGATGAATATCAATGAACGCAGATTCTGTAAAGACGGGATTGCGTCAATGAGGGGCTAAGTTAGGTATCCAGTCCACAGGGCGTAGCGTGGGAACTAAGTAAAAATGACAAAAATCCCATCTTGAGGAGATGGGTTTTTCAAGAATGCGGGGGGCGAATCCCATCTTCAAGAGCGATCGGCAAGGACTGCCGTCCTGATTGGTGCCGGAGAGCTGTTCGGTTGCGTGGTTCTTTGCGATAATACGCCAGAGACGTGCGGAAAAAAATATGCATAGTATGTCATATTCATGCGGGACGACTAGCTGGGTTTCGGAAATTCCGGGGGCAAATGTGCTCCGAAAGGAGATCACCAAGATTACAAATGCCCTCCAGCCACAGGTGGCTTCTCGCATCGTGAGGAGGATTAAGGTTTGATTGGGCGGAGACAACGACGGGGTTCACCAAAAATTGTTAGGAAGCCAAGTACTTCCACCTTGAGACCGCATTTGAGACTGCAATCAAGCAGGGCCAACCCCAACGCGGCGGATGTTTTGCTCCGGCCTGTGCAAAGCTGTGCTATGCCCCCATTCCTTGTTCTAAAACCCCATTCCGCCATCTGACAGAAGGAAACATGATAGGCTTGGCTACCCCCTTGGCTGGCTCCCACATTTCCAACAATCGCCAGCAACGGGTGGGCAACCATTTGGGCGGAACTTCTCGCCCCTACTTCGTAGAGGACCTGCGGTGCATTACGTGCCGGTGGGATGTGAAAGTCGGCTGGTTGGGGTGATGCGCAGGTTCGTTCACAGCACTTCGGCGACACATCGCGGAGCACAGGCCGTGTCACTTCAAATCTTAAGACCGTCTCATAAGTGCATACGAATAAAGCGATTAATAAACAGGAAGGAAGAGGGACCCCCACGTAGTAGGTAGCATTAGTGATATTGTTCGTTCGTGTCCCTCCACTTGGAATAGAGGAACAGCCCAAGGAGCGGCCCCAGTATAACCGGGCTGCTATAAGGCTAACTGTTGAATCGGATTTAAGCTGCTGGGACCCTCTTTTGAGTGAGTTTGAAGATACCGGCGAACTGTAATATATCTAAGATCTTGTTCGGGTGACCTCTTCCGAGTTAAAGTTCGGGCGCAGTTCGTTGCGTTAAAACAGTGGTAAACCTTATGAACACCTGATTATAAATCCGTGTTAGCCTGCCTCTTACACGTATCACTTGCCAACTGATACAAGCTTCTAAAGTGCGAATGCCGAGGTCTTGGAGAACGCAATAATGTCGCCGTAGTTATATCTTTTGACATCACATGCGGCGGTTTGAGTTCGATTTGTATGCTGCAGTATAGCAATTGACTCGGGAGCTCCTGAATTTAACTCCGTAAATAAGTTTTCAACACCCTCGACTCTACTGCTATTCGCCTAAGGCGCAAGGTTATATGCATCTCGCTCCTCGTCACGAACAGCTGTGCCCCATGTTACAGAGCTATCAGATTTAGGGGACAAGAGGTAAAACCCGCAGCAACCCCGAAGCCAGCCGGGTCAAATTAAGTTCTTAGGATAGCAGCGGCCCGATCGAATAGACACCCCGAGTTAACGACGATTCAACGTTGATCGGGTTGAGTTATGTGAATCGGTGATGACGTGGAGCCCAGGGCCCTGGCTAACCACTCGGAATCTCTTACTGCCGCCCGCTATACAATAATAAACTCCTTTTGCCGCCCAGTCGTTGGTTGAGCGAGCTACCAGGTCGAAAAGCTCCCGTCGGGGTCAGGTGGGAATACCGATCCACTGAATAGCATGCAGCCGGCGCCGTAGAAGCTGGCGGAACGTAGTCCGCATCCGCACCGAGGAAGGAGGAATACTGTAGTACAGGCACACGTAACCCAATGTATGCTTGTAGCAGAGATGGATGGAGGAGAGCTTGCTCCCGAAGTTCTCACTGGTCTCGACACGCTATCAACATGGAACTTGATGTGATCTTGATACGGCAAGTATCGGTGGCATTATTAGTCCTAGCGAAGAACTTTAAAGGTCATGGCAATTGAAGCAACTCGAGTAAGTTGCAACCTGCCGATCGATAAGTACATAATCCAGTTGCATATACAAGCCAAGCCTGCTAGCCTACATACACCTGGGCAGTACCTACAAATGTACGTACCTACAGTGAATCAAAAAGTGGCTTGTGGCAGATGCACTCAAGCCTTTACATACCAAGAACGGGACTGCACCAAGCTTATTTCGGAACTACTTCACACTCTATCTTGGGGCTTGGAGCGGGGCAAACCTTGCGTTTCTGAACTGACTCTCCGCCGTCGATTGGTTCCAGCATTATCATCGCGATCGATCGCCACCTGGATGTACCTACCGCATCAGAGCACGTAAAGAGGAACCCTGTTGATGTTCCCGATCGAACACAATCATTGTCATGGGTACTTGGATCGAGTTGTCCCATCGCGGGACCTTTACGCAATTCGACCCATCCTGAGCTTGTACCAACCGTCACGACATGGGGAATTACTATATATTGTTTTTCTGTCCCATTAGTAATTTCTCTCGACACATCCGGACCATATCTGAGACCAAACAAATTAAAAGCCCGTCCAACCTTCTCAATCTCACATATTGGACGGCTGTACCCAAGGGGTAGCTTGCCAACATCAACAAACCAATTTTTAGTTGCTATTGGAACGAACGCCCCAGAAACTTCACGAATTCTTGGTTGTTCGAGCTGTCCTTTCGGGAACAAACATTCTAAGCTAAATACGCCCAGCTTTGAACAAGGGAGAGTATAACAGACTTCCGGGACGCAGAAGTCGTCCTTTGTTAACCTTCGTGCCTGCATCACACAAGGTCCAGGCCTCGAATCTCCCCAACTTTCCTCGGCTAAGCCCGCCTCTTCCTCAGAGACCACGACAGCGCCTGTGCTGGTTGACATTAAGACAACTTGAGGGATCCGCTGGTAGACAATTCCCCGTGGTTTTTGCCAACCAATTGTGTTTTACTTGCTAGCATTGCTTTTGTGAGGACATCCAGTTCCCCAAGTGCCTCTTGTGACCTTTATCCTCGTTATCGCCTCCTCGATGCCGAAACGAGCACTTGGAACAGCCATGCCTTCAGCTGCGGCTGCTGGCGATAGAATGCCACCTGTAAAGGTGCAGAAGGTAAGACTCCAGTGGACTGTTGTTTTACCTCCCGATGGAATTCAACAGGCGTCTAATATTCTTTGTAGACGGAGAGATCACACGAGGAGAACCAAGAGCGCGCATACATTGCCGCGTCGAGGCGTGCAGACCGGAGCCTGGAAGCGAGAGTACAGTCCGCTAGGATGGCGTCCGAGATACACCGGAGGCGGACAGGACGAGGGCTCAAGGTGACGGAAGAAATCGTGCTGCGGGAGGAGATGTACGAAGAGGAAGAGGACGACCTGCCTCGGCACTACAAGTACCTCACGGCACACCTGCAGACGAACTCCCCGGACATGAACAGCAGGGTGAATGCCTACATCACCACACAGGCCGCAATGGCTACGATGGCGCGGTACAACGAAGTGAACAGACTCTTCAGCGAATCCTTCCCAACAACACAATCACATCAGCAGCAACTCAACCAGTCAATGTATATGGCTCCTTTTGTGAACACGGGGCAGTTCTCACCGCCACTTCTGGACAAAGGAACAAGCTCGCCCACAGAAGCATCCCCCGCCAGTCCCCCGCAGGCTGCTAGGAGACAGTCTCATTGTGACAGTATCGATACGAGGTTATCCATTGTAGACAGTGTGGCTTCGACGAACAAATCCACAGCCTCGTCGCCTCCTGCGCTCTCGCCCAGTTTGTCGACTACGCCGGAGTCGAGGAACACTCCGTATCAGACTCCCGCATCCGCATTCGCCAGCCTCCAGCTCGATCCCCAACTGGCACAACAGACTTCTTCGTCCATTTTCACTTCCGAGCTCCCGAACGAGGTGAAACAAATGGCAAACATCGACATGAGCGACCCGATGGCCAGGTCGTTCCTCGGCTACAATTCGTCCGCATGGTCCATGTTCGCACAGCTCCCCCGAGGGATGCCGAAGCAAGACGGAAAGGGGTTTGAGCATGCCGACGAATCCTATAGGACACGGGACGCGCCCGAAGACGCGCCCAACAACACAGAGACCACGGTGTTCCCGTCCCTGGAGGCTTCGGTTGATTACCTCGATATCCCAGCAAGCGGCTACAGCCGGACGGGCACTCCGGGCGGCGGGGGCGGGGGCGGCGATGGTTGGGAGAGCTTCGTTGACTTCGGATCCGAGCACTGATGCGACTCGGCGCCTCAATCTGCTCCCGGTCACCGTAGCGGTGCGGCTCTCGGCCTTCCCGCCCACATAACTGTGTACACGAACCTAAAAGTTTTATCTCTTAATGGCGTTTCGACTTCGAGATGATACCACGCTTCATGTTTCGTTCCTATTAGGGTTCCAGCAGTGCATCATTCGGTTTACTGGCATGGGAGCGATATCATTTTATGTTTTTCCGGCTCTTCTATTTTCACCCTACTGGCGTTTTCGGTCCCAAAAGGAGCATACGGACACGGAGGAATGGGACGGTTCCCTTTGGTTCACGCCACTACCTCTCATGTCTGAACCATTGTGATTTACGGTTCTTATTTTGACGATAGTCGCCCGGCGCAGGCTGGGACGGAACGGTTGAATGGCAGCGGGTACTCCAAACGTACTCCACCTTGAACCCGACCAACGACGACAAGCGACGAGCTGCGTTTATAGACGCAGCAAATAAACGCAGCAGGGGCATACTGAAACGGTGGTTTTACGAAGCTCGGGGATAATGAGGTACGATGGAGGATTAGGCGGTCCAGACGGCTCGCGAGAGCGAGCAGAGTCTAGAAGGGAGAGGGGCGATATCATTCGCTGCGGTCTGCGGAAAGCGATTAGGGGATGAACAACGTTGGGCCAGACGATTGTCCTGAAAAGAAGGCTTTCTCTACTCCCGGGTCCATCCCCAGCGGAGGTGGAGATGTACCTTCGTTACTGAGAACACCGGGAGCACAGGACGAGAGAAAGAAAGAAAGAAGGTAGCAAGACAATAAAACGCACACAATTCAAAGTCCAAGTAAAAGAGAAATCCCGGACGTCAGTCCTAGTTAGTGAGTGAGCGCCTATAATTTTAAGCATTGGACCAACTTTGCCTTGCAGCTGTATGGACTTAGTCATGTGTCACAACCCGTTCCATGCATGTCTTCCATTGGCTTATTAATATAGTAAGAGTGCTCGCAAAGCATGCAATTTTGCAATTATCGAGGGTATCCCGTAAAGGACTCGCTCGATCCCCCTTAAACTCCTGACCCCCAATGCGCCTAGCAAACAAACCACCAACGACCCACTCTCACCCCCTATCGCATGCGATGGTCGCCGAAGTACTCCCGCATCATGGCAGCGACGGCGGCCCTCAATGTTTGCCATACTCACCGCCCCTACAGCTTGCGTATTAGTCACAATCATCTCACCTCACCTCACCTAAAAATTGTAAAAGTGGAAGGAGCAATAAATACGTACTTGCCACCCTGGTTAGTAGCATCGCTGTCGGCCTCGGCCTCGCCCCCGCTGCCGCCAGCGCCAGCACTCCCTGACTCCTGAGACGGGGGAACAGCGCCGCTTGCCCCTGCTGTTGCTGCTGTTGCTGCTGTTGCTGCTGTTGCTGCTGCATAAGGCGCGGATCGACGAGTGAGGCGTCGACAGCCGGCCCACGGCCGCTGCTGCAGTAGCCCGTACCCCGTCCGCGACCCATGACAAGTGCAGAGGTGGAAGCAGTAGCGGGAGCAGGACCAGGCGGCGGAGGCGCCAGACGGCTCCCGCCACGATCGCCACGACCAGCGAGCCAGCCTCGGCCGGTGGCCGCGTTGTAAATTGCATAGCCGGCGATTACGCCAGCGGGGGTCTGGCTGTTGCGCCCCTGGTTCTCGTTTGCAACGCCGCTTGGTCCGGTTTGTCGATTCTCGACGTTTGGGTCAGCGTTATTGTCGGCCTCGGCGTTGGGGGGCTTCCTTGTGCCGGACATGTCGTATCCTGAGCGTCCCATGCTTGCCTTGGTAGAGCAGAAAACTATTTTAGAGAAAAGAAGAGAATTGCGTGAAAATGCAAAGAGGCGGCGGAGAGCTTGCGCTTTTTATCTGTGAGTGTGAGGTCTATAGATGCGCAAGGTGTATGGTTACGGGATTCGGATGGTTGACGTGAGTAGAACTTGGTAGTATCAAGTAGTCGCAAATTTGATGTGATCAGTATATAACTTTGCTGGTAATAAAGAGTTAAAAGCATCAGAAGCTTTACATGGAGAATTGAGGAGATCTTTCTACGTAACCGTGCTGGTTATCAAGAAGTCGGGACCTTCTTTACAAAAGATAGCGATCATCTTCGTCTGCATGAAGTTGGTGGTAATGCGGATGACGGTAGTTTGCAGACAAGGAGATTTGCTTTTGATAATAAAAGGAAACGGCGGCAAGAGGAGTCAAGGAGCTTCGAAAACATTGATCAGGTGTAGCTTAATGATAACGGAGTCGTTGCAAGTGACTTGGCTGAAGGTGGAAGAGTGCTGTGCAACGATAGCGCAGTCTTTGCCACTGCAGAAGCTCAGAACTGGAAGATGTGACTATTATTTATCAGCGACAACAGAGCTGAAGGGGGTTGGCGTATTGAGGGTGAAAAGGTCTCTATAGGTAAGACGCCAAAGTCCTCAAGAACGGGACGTCTAGTTGGTTGATAGTTAAAGAAAGAGACCGGCGTATTATGGGTGAAAAGGTCCCTCTGGGATATTCAACAGAGAAGAGTGTCGATAACATTTTTATGTGTAAAGAGTCCTGTTGAAAAAAAGAATGATATCGGCGCTGTTCATATTTGTCTCGGCGACGTGATGGTTGGTTTGGGCCGTCTTTGCCATAGACTCGAGATCCTCCTTTTTACAGCGAGCCCCTCAAGGCATTCAGGGCTCAGTGGCTGCTTGACTTCAATGGCAGCTTCGTTGGATCCTCTGCGATATGTGTTGGATGGCGGCGTCGTGCTTCTGTGCGTAGGGGTCGAGCTGCGCGAGAAAATCCTTTAAATGGTGAGAGGAGAAAGGTGTAGGCGGTGTTTGACTGTCAAGTTTTCTCTTAAATAGTAGAAAGATATTAATGGTGAAAGGAAATCGACGACGTGAGGTGAAGGAGGTTGGCGTATTTACGGATGGGCAGGTCTCTCTTGAAGATTCGATGATTAAAGAAGAAGGAAGCCAGGGTTGTGTGCTAAGATAGTTTCTCTTAAAGAAGATTGACAACAAGAGAAGGACGCTGGCGATAGGGGAAAATGGTTGGCCGTGTTTGGTTTAGAAGGTTGCTTGAAAATTTGGCGATGAAAGGAGAAGAATGTCGACAATGCTTAAGTGAGAAGGTTCCTCTTGAATATTAAAAGGATATCAACAACAAAGTGAGAAGGGGGTTGGCGAGATCTGCAAAAGAAGGTTGGAAGTATTGGTGATGTTGAAGGTATGCAAAGTATTGAGTCGACGTGACCGACCTGCTTGCTTATACCAAGTTTGCTGATATTAATTCACATTAGGCAAGAACGGATTGTGCAAGAATGAAACTGCATTGATCTATTATGGTATCTCTCCCTACATCCCACTTACTACGCAGCCCCCTCAATGGCCCTCTTGCGTTTCCTATCGTTGTCCCCGACCTTTATGGCGTTTGCCCCGCTCTGAAACCCCCTAGGGGCCCTAGACTGATGTCTCCTAGGGGGGTGTACCGTATGTTGTTGCTGTCCCCTAGGTTGCCGACCCCTGAGTTGCTGCCCGCTAGGTTCCTGTCCCCTAGGCTGTTGCTGAGCCCTAGGCTGTTGCTGGCCCCTAGGCTGTTTCTGTCCAGAAGCCGCCGCCGCTGGATCAGGCGCCGAATCGATCTCCTTGGCCCAAGAAACCCACTCGCTCCTCCGATTCCTCCACAGGTCGCCCTTCCAGTTCCGCCATACGCGGCGGCCCTCGAAAGACTCGCGGAGCTCCTGCTCGTGCTGGCCCAGTTGCTCCATGATGGTCTCCTTGAAGTGGAACGGCAGCGAGATGCCGTCGCCCCTGGACGGCGTCGCGATGACGGCACTCAGGACCCTGCTACCGTGCTCCGACTTGGCTAGCTCGAAGGCGTGGGGTCTTAGCGCGGCGACTAGTGTCTTGTGGAAAATCTTGTCGTGAGATGGCGTCGATAAGGCGTCGGCTAGAACGTGCGACGTAGGCGCCGAAGCCGTTGCCAGCTGTATTAGGAGCTCTTCGGGAAGGGAAGACAGAGACGTCTGTATGGCTCGACGAGGTGAGCCCGGTATGGCCAGTAACGTAGTAGCCAGATGTGAGCCGTGTGAAACAAGGGCTGACCGATTCTTCGCAAAGGGCTCCGGTTTCTTCTCCTCCTCGCTTTCCCCCGACTCTAGAAGGCAGAGCTTCGGGATCAGCGATTTAGCGTCCGACCCATATGCGTCAAGGAGTGCCTTGGTTAGCGTATCGATTTCGGCGCTGACTTGGCGGACCTGACATCGCTCAAACAAGGTCTTGACCACGTTGAATCTCGACAAAGATATCAACTTCGGAATTTCAGGCAATGTCTTCTTCACGGCATCCACCAAATCCTCCTTGCTGAGGCGGTTGAGAACTCGAATGGCCGGATATGACGCAATGTCGTTCCGCAGCAAGCTGTGTATTCGATCCGCAAAAACATGTTTCCAGAGAGCCTTAAAGACCTTACCCGGACAGTGAGTAATGAGGACCTCAAGGAGCCTGGAGCCTATCGCGTCGTACAGCATACTATTAACGAAGTCGGACGCTTCCGTGGTAGCATCCTTCAAAGTGGCAGGGGCTCCCGGTAGAAGCCGCCATAGCAGTGTCATTTCTCCCGACTCGCCCTCAAATTCGGAGCTCAAGGCAATGTCCAGCTCCAAGAACAATTGGAGCACTGGGTTGCCTGTAGGATGAGTTGCTAACACACGCAGTTCCGTACTGCTCATTCCCTTGGTCGAGTCATCGATGATCTTCTTAGCAGCCAAGGTAAATGAGGCGGGTACTGGGCGAAGTTGACTGCTTAGCTCGCTCAGGGTATTTGTCGTCCACGGAGCCGTTATCTGTTCCTTCTTCTTGCTGTGTATGAGAGATTTCATCGAAGATTGTTCTAGCGGCCGGCCTGAGAGGATTATCAGGAGAACTCGGAGAGTGTGAGATGCAAATTTGTCGGTGAGAAGAAAGCCTAACCGGCCTTCCAATTCGTCAAGAGTCAGAAGGAACAACTCCTCCATATAAGGCAACGGCTTCTCTTCGGTGTCATCCGGCAGATCGTCCCGCTCGCCTCCGAGTTCTCGTGTGACAATGGGGGCGGACTGCAGGAACAGCGTCTCACAGCAATGACTCGCAAATCTGTGCTGGATGAGGTTGAGGAAGTGGCCGGCAAACTGTTCGAATAACTTCTTCTTCTGGCGCGTATTCGACATGAGAATCAAGCGCTCCATCAGCCTAGAGCACGACTGACTGCATGCCAGTTTGAGTTCTTTGCCTTGCGCCTCGGTGAAGACTCCGGCCAAGTAGAGCCCTCGTTCCTCCTGCGACGGGAAGTCGTCGATGTCGAGTTGCTCGTCAACCGAACGGAAATACTCTTGTTCTTCGTCGGATAGCATGCCAAAGAATTCGCGCTCTGCCGGGGGAGCCCCTCCAGGTCCCCGTTGTTCATATCCATCCTCGAATGTCGCATCTGGGTCTTTCGCAGTATCTGCTTCTTCCTCCTCTACTCGCTGTCTTTTGGTAGCATGGCTTGCCTCCTCAGCAGCGAATGCTTTCTCGCGTCTCTTGCGTTTTCGTTCATCACGAATCGCCTGGCGTTTCGTGCGTGGCTTCGGCATTGTGCGATTATGGTATTGAGGCACGCATCGCAGGTGACGCTCTGATTCATTCAACCTGAAGTTTTCCTCGGAAATTTTAGTGGGGCTACTCAGAATAGCGACGATAAGCAGCCTTATCCTTATATCAACTGTCTTGTCATTGCTTATCTCGTCGTGTCTTTCTAACTTTAAGTATCATACAGTATCTAAAATAAATTTACCCAATCCTGCCAGTGCTATGTATCTACAAATCTAATGGACAAACACAAATCCACCTGGCATGTTCCGTCTTGGATGCTTCGTTTAATGAAGCTTTGAGGAGTCTATTTTGGCGACGTTCTACTAATCATGCTTTACACCGTCTACTATTTTGTCTACACTGTAGACATTGTACCCACTCTAAATGCAACAGCCGCCGACAACACCCGGTTTGCTTGAGCCATATCCATGATCTCCTTACAGATATCTTTCCACTTCACGGGGTATACTCCCATCAACTTAAGTCCTTGACCAATCCGGATCTCTACCAATCACTCTTGAGTTAGTTCCGACTCTGCAGGAGCTGTTGGTAAATGTCTGCGAAGGGGTCTAAAAGTGAAGGATTGCCGCGCTAGGTCAAACAAGGCTAGGGTACAGTACATGGATTGTTTTGTGTCCCGAGTGATTGGCCACCCACTCAGATCAAACCATTAATAAGCCAGAAACTCCCATGCAACTCCCCAACCAACCCTACATAAGCAGGGGAAAGGTTTAAGCAGCTGAAGAAAGGTAATAATGGGCACGTCTTGGCCATAAAGAAGCGGCACCTGGTCCGGGATGTAGGAGCAAGCTAGATCTGTACGACCTACTTTCGAGCTTCGTGACGTTCGGAGTAGTATCTCACCACATGGACTCCTTCGGACCTCTGTTCAATACCCTTGCGGGTATAGGGCTACTCCTTGCGGTTGCTCGCATTTTCGGCTTCGTGTCGGCAGGATGGCGCTTTCGAGCCCGCGTCAATCAGTTGCAGAAGTTGGGAAAGGTGGGTGTCTCCGAATGCGCTCCTAGTGATATCGTTGCTAACAGCGGAGTGCCAGCCAATGCTCCCGCATAACAAATTATTAGGGCACCTGTTACAGGCGAAATATGCCGCTGACGACCTGCCGCCGGGAGCTCACAGCGGATACATTTTGCACTGGATGGCTAGGAAACTTGGCCAACCCGACGCTTATTACTTTGATCCGTATCCCATCAACAATCCTATGCTGATTGTCGTGGACCCGTATGTCGCGAATCAGGTCACATCCCACTCGTGGACGGGTGCCGAGAAACCACCTACTCTTGCTAATTGGTTCGAACCGATCAGTGGCGGGGGAGGTGTAAACTTGTTCACTCAGAATGGCCAGGAGTGGAAGCATGACCACAACCTATTCCTGCCTTTCTTCAGCAACAGCAATCTCGACGCTGCAATGCCCATCATTGTCGAGCATCTCGTTATTCTACGGGACATACTCCGCCGAAAAGCTCAAGCTGGAGGGGATATATTTCACCTGGAGCCACTGACCTTGTCTCTGATGAACGATATCATCGGACGTGTGGTCTTCAATGCGGAGCTCGGAAATCAGACGGCTGGCTCTCATCCTCTCTCTGAGACCATGATTCGTCAGCTTGGGCTCAAGTTCGCTAGTAATGATGTAATGGATAACCTTGGCCAACTGAACCCTTTCAGAAAGTTTAGCACTTGGAATAATGGGCGTATCCTTGACAATCACGTCCGAGACCAAATCAACAAAAGAGTGGCCGCATTCCGAAGTGCCAAGGTACAAGAAGAGGGGGATGTATTCAAGTCTATCCTCGACCAGGCCCTCGAAACTTATTACTCGAAGCCAGGACGGCGACAGTCGGATCCGATAGACGGGAACTTCATGAAGATGCTCTGCTCGCAGCTGCGTCTGTTCTTCTTTGCTGGCTACGACTCGACCTCAGCAGCTATGGTGGCATGTTGCTATTTGATGTGGAAGCAACCCGAAGTCCTCGCAAAGCTGCGCGAAGAGCACGACAAGGTCTTTGGATGGAATTTGGCTGCTTGCGCTGGCATGATAGCCGAAAACCCAGCCATACTGAATTCGCTACCGTACACCACCGCAGTTATTAAGGAGACGATGCGGCTCTTCCCACCGGCCAATGGAATACGCGTAGGATGCGCCGACTTGGTGCTGAAGGGCCAGGATGGCACCGAGTATCCCACTGAGGGTTTCTTGGTCCAGATGAACCATTTCAGCATCCATCGGAGCCCGGGCGTCTGGGCGCGGCCGCGTGAGTTCCTCCCTGAGAGGTTCCTCGTCGGCCCGGGTCACGAGCTGTACCCGGCTAAGGGCGCCTGGCGGATCTTCGAATACGGGACGCGCAACTGCACCGGCCAGGCGTTCGTGATGAAGGAGCTGAGGGCGTTCGTGGCGCTCCTTGCGCGCGAGTTCGACTTCCAAGATTGCTATGGCGAGGTGTTCGCAGGCGAGAAGGTGGACCTGACGAATGTAGATTATGAGAAGGCGTACCTGGTTGAGGCCGGGTCGGCACATCCCCGGGGCCAGTTCCCGTGCCGGGTCTCTCTAAGCGGCTACGTACCTGGAGAATCGGGCATATGACGATCTCACCTCGCCTTTAGGGGCTATGCACTTGATGTCAACGCATCTTGTATAAAATATGATTTAATAGTGAAACGTAATTAATGGACGTTGTGTCAATGTTATCTCTTTTTTACCGTCAAATTTTGACATATGGCTACGCCACGAACCGATAATGCTCACAGATCGCGTTTGCAGGCTTGCACACTATCAACGTCCGTTTTGGAAGTGATATATACCCGTGTACCTTGTGTAATGCTCCTGCCTTGACTGCACTGTCCCGAATCGAATCGCACAACAGCTGACAGGTTCTACGCCACATCAGAGGAAGGTGCGTGCCGTTTGTCGTTGATTCACATGTATTTTAGCTTTCTGGGCTCCTTGATGGCCCTGATCCAGTACCTACATAAAGGAATCTCGCATTGGAAACTCGTCTACTTTTCTCCTCCCATTTTCTCGGTTCTTCCCACTATCGTTCAAGTACCAAGTACAGCTCCCTTAAATCCAGGACTCCAGCACGTGGCTACCTCAGGGCACCATCAGGTTGCGGGAGAATAGTCTCGCTTTCTCGCAGTGTTTGTAGAGAAAACGATGACCTGTGCTTTAGGTGAAACCTACGCTGTCCTCACATTTGTTGCATGGGGGATATTCGCAGAACAGCTGTTTCCCTCCTTTGGATAAGACCTAATACTTAGGCACTTTTGCGAAAGCTTCACCTACTGCCGGCTAAAAATGCATCTCATTTGCCTTTCTCCCTACCACTTTCTGTTCCCTTCATGCCCTGCCATAAGAGGGGCGTCAGCTGGGACCTCATCCACCAAGCTCAGATGATCCTGTCCAGTCAGTTCTCCCCAACGCTCGCTTCTCCCTTACAGCTATTACGTCCTTCCATGATGTTACAACGAAATCACATTAATTGACTGGAGACTCCTGAGTTTCCTGAGAAAACACCATGCGTCTATGAGATCTGATGGAAGACTATCTCATGTCATTACAGGTTTATCACTTCGCTCTCACCGATATTGGGCTAATGGTACCTTAGAAGACAATGTGATCTCAATCCTGGAATCCACGAGTCTCTTCGGAGACAATCCAGCACAGAAATCGCTTACATATTTTCAAGTATTACGTCTTATTCATCTGCTGAGGAGTCTAGTAGTCTACGTGACTGTGAGTACCTAATACTTCTTTTGTTTGCAAGTTTAGGGAGCTAATGCCAACGTAGAGCTGATGATGAGACGCTGGAGACCTGTATTGAGTTTCGTCTGAAAAAAGCAACCAGTATCTGAAGCTGCATAACTTTCGGTTTTATCCATGCTGTTCCCCTTGAGAGACCAAGGAACATTTACTTACTATCGAACTGTACTAGATTGGTGCTTGAGATGCATCTCACGTCTGGGTCATCGTATGCCGCATGTTTGGTGGGCCAGCATTTGATTAAGGACGTTCTGGACCTGCTAGTGGACATGACGAACTTGGCGAAATAATATCATATGGGCACGCTTCAATTGAGTGGATTTGGCCCTTGAACGTATTAACTCATGAACTACTTCCGCGTACATTCTGTAGCTAATAGGGGCCTGGAATCGCCTTGTACTTTTAGCTCTTCGTGAAAGAGATCTCCATAGAGTTTAATGTCCCTCGCTCACATGTGAAACCTTCCCTACTAGTTTCGTGCCACAAGAGCTCCTATATTGCTGGGCTCTAAATTGCAACCTCAGAGGCCAAATTGCCCTATACCTTGGAGCGTCAAGGCTGGACTAAAAATATGTTCAACTCCTACGGGATCTACGCAAAACGAATTGTTAACGCCATTTAACTAATATGTCTAGGGCGATGGAGAGAAATGTCATTCAATGTGTAAAACCTGCCATAATCTAAAGGAATGTGAAGGGTTAGCTCAACCGTAGCCACGCGCAAAACCTCCAAATCGAACCATGAACGCCGTCAACTTCGAACTCCAACCATACTTAGAAACCCGAGACGTAAAGAGAGTGAAATACAGATGGTAGGCATGTATGAGGAGACGAAACCAAAGAGAAGAAAGGAAAGAATAAATCAACCCAAAAAAATTGACGTCTACCATTCCAGAAACAGAAGTGGAGAAAGAGAACCCGCTTCCCCCATGAACAACCAAGTATCCAGTCGACATACTCCCATGCCGCAGGGCACCATAGTTACCTGTACTATCTCCGCCATTTCGCAATATCACCTTTTCCACTGTGCTGGCGAATACACTCCACCACAACAAGGGCATCACAGGCTTGCATGGATGGAAGCTAGGCTCTGTTCGCCTGGGTCCCAGCCGCGGCATTGTCATATACAATGGTGTTCCGGGTCTTAAAGGTAATGTGGGCCGTACTCGCCTTCTACGAGTGTCTCGTCGCCATCTCCCCGCTCCTTTTGGCAGATTTCACATCTGACGCGGGTGATTCGTTACCGGCCTCGCACCCATCCGCCATGCACGCCCAGGAGACGGTGGTGTTTCTGATGGTCTCCTCCATGATGCAGATACGATATATCGAAGTGGAATGTAGTAAGATGTATATATGAGCGGGAAGGCAAGTAATTTTAATGACCGAGCAAAGGCCTGTCTGAATGGGGGTTCATATAGGCCTCCGCACTTCTTCGAAACCTCCTTTCAAATGATAGTTTCTCTCAACCCGCTGTTGGGAGGTCTTCATGGGGCGGTGGTTGTCTCTAACTCGTCCTGCCGATATGATGGTGAAATTCCTTGTCCTTAGGCTCGACAGGCATCATGATCGCATCACTTGAGCCATTGTAAATATGGTTTGCTTGCTCCTATATTCGTATTAAACACTTTCAGCCTTGGGCATATAACATTCAACTCACCCTCTTCTTTGTTCTTTAACATTGGTTGGAATATCAGTAAAACGTTCCCAGAGTCGAGTGACCGACGGTCGATGTTCTTCATGCAAGTTGGTCTCGAAGCTCTGTGAGCCTTATGTTGGTTGGGGATATTCATTTGTGCTTCGCATGCCAGCGGTCCTCGAGGTCTGCAGATATTGAGACTGCAGATGTTACACAAGCAAACTCTAATGTGGCGTATGTAAAGGGGGAAGGACCAGCATCTCCCCAGCGTTGGCTAACGACTTCGGTAGACATAGAAAGATCACGTGGAGAGCCAGTCTAAAGCTTCGCCTCCTACTTTCCTCCGCCCCTTAAGCGCCAACTTCGTAATCGCCACTGGGAGCAAATTTGACGTTACACGAACATGTCGACGCGATAACACCATGCGTATCCCGGTAGCTTAGAGATTATAGATGCCCTGCCTGAAAAAAATATTTATGTAAATGGTAGCATATAAAAGTCGTGTCTTGGTGTAACGAACCACCCCTGGGTGCCTTCCCGGTCATGACATGTTTTATAATTTATGTAAAGCTTTAGGGGCTGGAGGTTCTAGGACTAAAAATACTAATCCCGCATGTGGGCTCCCAATATTCTGAACAAGGCCCCCGTCGTGAGCATGCATGGGAGACCTGCTTAGTTAGTGTCAGCATCAAGTATAAACGTTGAGACGATATACTCCAGAGTGTCGTCGCTCTCCAAGCCATCGTATCCCTCGATATCCTCGTAGTCTCGCTCCGTCTTGATATGCCCGTCTATCAAAGCCGTGAGCTCTTCTAACCTGGGTCGGTTTAAGGGGTCGACTGCAAGACATCTCTGGATTAGCAAACGAAGGTCAGGGTCGAGACTGGGATGGATATCAGGGTCCCAGATGAAGCCGCGACAAGCACCGACAAACGCGAAGTCGCGCCCTGCTAGCACTTGGGCCATGACCTAAGAACATCGCGTCAGTCTGCTCATTCTCAGCGATGATGTGGGATTTATCAGGGGACTTACACATCCGA
Source organism: Monosporascus sp. MG133 (assembly GCA_004155925.1). Classification (NCBI taxonomy): domain Eukaryota; kingdom Fungi; phylum Ascomycota; class Sordariomycetes; order Xylariales; genus Monosporascus; species Monosporascus sp. MG133. The sequence goes on along the minus strand of QJNX01000137.1, from coordinate 63,399 downwards.
TATCCATGAGATTCTTGTCAATCGCCTGATTTCGACTTCCCGAAGCGGGTCGACTACGGTCTCTGATTAGCAATGCAATTCCTGCGGTCTGAACTTGGGGTAGTGGATATACTTACTATCGCGTCAGGTCGAGTGGTACATCATACTTGTTCTTGGAGAACTCATCTACTAACAAGTGGCTGGCGTCAGGGCGCATAACATTTGCCTCGCCGAAGTCGATCAACCTCACCATCGGCACCCGTGAGTGTTCCGCCTCCTCGGGATACAGGCGTCCGAACATTACTTTGGAAAAATTAGCTGTTTATGCACTGGATGTGGTGGAGAGGGTCGAGAGAAACTTACTGTTCCCTTGATGCATATCGCTATGCGTGAGCCCAAGAGGCTGAATCGCCAGGGGCGTCTCCAGCTGAACATCGGGGCCAGCCGGCGGCCACGCCATGCCGACGCAAGCTCTAAGCACTGCAAATATGTTAGCACTGCGTACACCGCCTTGGTTGAACACTTACGACAGAAGAAAATGGACCAGAGAAACCTGTTCGGCAGAACAAGCCGTGCAGTCGTCCCGTCTGGTAGGGTCCGATGAGCTCTGGCGATTCTTTGCTGGAACTGCCGCAGGGTACCGTTTTCTATGTACTCCATGATTACGTAGGGAAGTCGCCAACCCGCGCCTTGCGACCGGGTTAACGAACCGCCCCTTATCGGGACCGGGGTCACGATGTGTTTCGCGTATCGGAGGAGCTACGTCAGGTTAGCGGATAATTAGTTAACGGGCCATAGGGGTCACTTCAATAACTTACATCGACCCACTTCCCCTCATTCTGAACGATGGCCGCGACCTCGGGATATGCTGCCTTGATCATTAATCTCCGGCTTACCCCTGTACCGTCGGTGTGCTTGACACGCATTAGAATACCGGTATAGTCCGATCGCATATCCTCGACGACCAACTGGGGGTGGTTGTCGAAAAGCCTCCTGGCTTTCTCGGCCCAGACCTTGGGCTGGCTGCTGGACTTGGATCTGCCAAATGGCGCCGGGCCGAAGGGGTCTTCCATCTTGACGAGATGCTATCACTAAGCTAGATCAAACTGCAACTTACCGTGAGACTTAACTATCTGTGAGTGTTACCAGATGAACGACTATACTACACATACTAAATTTGTTTTACTTATATATACTATATACGGGTACTGAAGGAGTTGAGTTGTGCTGGTGTTCGCTTTGTATTTAAGGGGCTTTGTGCTTAACCCCTGAAACGGCATGTGAACTACTTGCTGATTGTTAATACCTTGCTTATCGTGAGCTATGAAGAGACTTGTTCATTTCAAAGCAACAAGGAACCTCAAAGAAGAAATGTTTTTTATAATTGGAATTGCCGCAAGTCATCAAGTGAAGTGGGCAGTCTCGCCAGGTGGTGTAGGCTGCGGGAGGTGTGCATCTCAACAAGGCTGTTCTCTAGTTAAGCAGACCGACTCCTCAACATTGACTCATAGTACAGCAACTGTAGACTTAGCTGAAGAGGCTCACACTCGAATAAATCGTTGCGAGTAACTCAGGCGGCACCATTGGCGCGTGAACATAAGCTGTTAAAGTACGCCGTGGAAATTGTTACGCTCTGGGAATTTTGATCCTCCCGGGTCAACCCAACTCCGGCGAGGGGCTGCACTGAGAATATTGGCATCCTCCGGGTTGAGGGTTCTAGATTCGGGAATTGATCCCGACCCAGTAAGGCCCATTCTTCTTGTAGTCCGCCGGCAGCAAGTATACGTCTTCCCGATCGTCCATCAGTGCCGTCTGTGAAGTTGACCTCGGAGGTATATCACCTTGTATGATATCATAATACAAGAAGCAGTTCTCGGGTCCTTTAATATTCATTAGTTACCGCTATGAACTCCAAGTAACGTGACTAGGTATAATACAGTACCCCGGTCGTAACAAAGACAAGGGGCCAGCGGGGATTGTATGGGATCTCCAACCATAACGTAAGTATTACCAAACACGGAATACTTATTATTAACCTCGCCACGAGTCCCCACAACCACAACAACCCGACCAGATTTTTTCCGGCGCAATTGTGCGGATTGCAATGACAATTAAAATTCTCGGTTATATCATCTGTCTCTAGGCTTCTGATGCAAGAGACAGGTCAGTTGCCATCCCGTCTTTCCGCACGGGGTTGATAGGTAAAAGTTGGTATTGTCTCCAGGCGATGTGGAGCCATGTCGTAGCAGTTTTATCTAGATCCCGTGAATAGCCTCAAATGGAGCCTCAAGTGGACTGCATGGCGGGTCGGCCCCTGGCTAGCCAATCTGAATCACAAGCTATCCCGCGTTAACTGTGTTCTAATTACTCATTTTAATGGGTCTGACGGACACCCCGACGAACGAAATCGGACTCTTGCTCGCAAACTTCGCCTCGCTGGACTGGGGACTGGCTTTATGGCGTAATAAATTTGGTATTAGTCATCAAACGCTTGCAGTTTCGGCAAGTTATTTGTTTGGCAGTGCCGCCTCCGATCGCGCTGGCTGTAGTCTTGTATAAGAAAGAAATCTGCATAATTCTTATTCGCGAGGAGCCAACGCTTGCTCCATTAACCCACGACAGCTTGCAATGGCGACCGACAAACCCGCCGGTGCTGCCCTCCAGGCTACCGTCGACGAGACGGCCTCGGGATCCTTGAAAGAGAAGGTTGCGTCGAGCAACGACCAATATTCAGGAGGGCTCAAGGAGAACGCGTCGGTTGACCGCGCCAATGATGTGTCTGCACCTCCTGCTTATAACGCAGGAGAAGCACCGGCTCCGAGCATTGCTCATGAAGATGGCGCAGAAATCAATTATCATACGCTCGAATGGTGGTAAGTTTCTGCCCTGTTTTCTTCATATATACTCTCACAAGGACGTGTTCAAAAATAAATGCGGGTGCTGATAAGAATACCCACCTAAAAGGCAAGCTGGCATCATCATGATAGCCGAGACCGTCTCGCTCGGCATCCTGTCGTTACCGGCGGTCCTCGCCACCCTCGGCCTCGCGCCGGGAGTCGCCCTCATCGTCTTCCTGAGCGTCATGTCGTGGTACTCGGGCCTGGTGCTCGGCGAGTTCCGGCGCGCGTACCCGTGGGTGCAGAGCTTCGGCGACGCGGGCGAGGTGCTGGGGCGCTCGATCGGCATGGGGCGGTTCTTCCAGGAGTTCATGGGCTGGGCGCAGACCACCTTCCAGATCTTCGTCATGGGCAGCCACCTGCTGACCTGGGTCATCTGCCTCAACAACTTGTCCGATGACCGCACCACGTGCTCCATCATCTGGGCCGTCGTCGGCGTCTTCGTGTTCTGGGTGCTGAACACGCCGCGAACCTTGAAATGTGCCACCTATATGTCTTTCCTCTGTAAGTTCGAGATCTCCGCCGTAACCCCCCGGGGCTGAGGAGGGGAAGTTGTGTCTCGCTAACACTTGACGTGATAACAATAGCATTCTTCTCCATTTTTACCGCGGTCATGATGACCGTTATCGACGTCGCTGTGGAGCGGCCCATCGGAAGCGCCAGCATCGACGTGTCACGGGAGCTGGGCTTCACGTCGGCGTTCCTTGCGGCGACCAACATCGCCATCGCGTTTAGCGGCCACTCATGCTTCTTCAGCGTCATGTCCGAGTTCAAGAAACCCGAGGACTGGCCCAAGGCCCTGGCGCTCCTGCAGGTCTGCGACACGACGCTGTACCTGGTGGCCTCGGTCGTCATCTATGTGTACGGTGGGCCTGACGTGCCGTCGCCGGCGCTCACGGCCGCGGGCTCTGGGAAGGTCCGCAAGGCCATCTGGGGCGTCGCCATCCCGACCATCGTCATCGCCGGCGTCATCTACGGCCACGTGGCCGCCAAGTACATATTCCTGCGCCTCTTCGGCGGCACCAAGCACGTGGCACACCGGACGCGCGTCGGCACCGCCGCTTGGCTCGCCGTCACCGTCTCCATCTGGGTCATCGCCTTCGTCATCGCCGAGTCCATCCCCATCTTCAACAACCTACTCGGCCTCGTCGCCGCCCTCTTCGTCAGCTGGTTCTCCTACGGCTTCCCCGGCATCCTGTGGCTGTACATGCACAGCGGGGAGTGGTTTGCAGGGGCCAAGAAGACGGCCATGTTCGCCATGAGCGTCGCTTTGTTCGTGGTCGGTCTGGTCCTCTGCGCTCTGGGCTTGTGGAGTTCCGGAGAGGCAATTGCCCAGGGAGGCGCGGCGGAGCCGTGGAGCTGTAAGAGTAATGCTTGAGGACGTGAAGATGTATAATTAAACCGAATAGGGCTCTTTTCGTTGCGAGAGTTAATGATATAATCGACGGCCCTGCTAGCAAGTAAGCTAAGACGCCCCGGATTTGCAAACTTACCTATCGTTACATCCATAAAAGTACTAGAAACGTGATGAAGTGGATACGAAGGCCGCCCCGTGTCTGGGCCCTTCAATAGTAGGACATATTCCCCCAGGAGGTAATGACAGTCGCGAGTGACGACCAACCAGTGTGGCTAAGATGAGACCTAGTCGCTTCGCAACAGCGAATCCCACCATGGTCACCGAACCACTCTCAGCAGGAATTAGATCATTACAAACACACGAATCACTGAGGATGGCTTCGTTTCGATGAAGAACAGGTTCCGGGCTACCAAAGAGTCCGAGCCAACACAGCAGTAAAGTCGGCACCGCGTCGCTCCTCACTGCCCCCTGAGCCCATTGACGGGGGCTGAAGCGGGAAGCAGCACCCCTTCGGCTCCATGATTGACCACCAGTCTATAACCGATGAACCCGCCAAGGCCGCGCTGCCTCCGAGTCCTTCCATAACGGAACATGTTTGGCACAAGTGCGGTCGTCCCATTCCGGCGCCTAGCAGCTTCGAATTCCGAGCTGTACTTCGGATTCTATGACATTTTAAAGCCACCCAGGAGATAATGGGTTGGTACCGGGGGCGGCGAGGCCTGGTGGGCGATTTAAGACATAACGGACGAAAGGCTATGTAAAGGAGTGGTGCAATATTTGAAAATGGGATGGCGGGTCGTTACTAATCAGGCGTTCCTGGGCTCGGGGAGTCACGATGGCAGGAGAGATGGGACCCCAGGAGAGCCAGACTAGCTCCCGTAGAGAAACGGGTCCATTAATGGTGATCCTCTTGTTTGCCGTGCTCTTGGCGGCGACGTCCTTTGTCCTACCTAGGAGCCCAAGGTCTACCCAACCTACCCACGCTACAAACCCCTTGGCTTTCCAAAAACCAAAGCACCTAGGCTGGAGACCTAGTGCCCATGCCGCTCCACTAAAACAGGAAAAAAGAGCGGCGCAAGGACAACAGGGCTATCCAAATTTGTTGCGGTCGTGACACATCAACCAACCTCGAGGTCCGCAAAAGCAGACTCTAGGTCAGAAAAGTCCTCGAACTCATCTACCTCTTCCCCCTCCGCAGGCCCCTCAGCCGCTTCCGATACGCCGCCGTCACCCCGGGCTACGACCCGCTTGATGTACTTGTTGTCGGGCTTCAAGGCGGCGTAGAGGTGGGGCACCACGGGGACAGGTGGCCCTCCTCCGTGGCACCCGGTCCTCAGCGACTTGATGAACTGCAGCTGCCTGCCGGCGATGCGCCACACGAACTTGGAATTGGCGGAGTGGAACTCCTTGAAGGTCAAACTCGCTTTCAGGAGCTGCCACTGGCTGAGCTCTGGCGGGTGTGTCCCCGGTTGCTGCAGGAACGCGGCGACGACCTCGGTCAGATGATGTTCCTTGTTGTTCCCGTCTGTGTCGACGGAGGGCTCAATGTCCCGCCAGTGATCGTAGACTTCCAGCACGCTGTCGGGTCGGTAGTCGTTCTTCGGCGACATTCGCTTCCTCCACATCGCAAAGCATTCCTCCAGCTCGGTCTTCAAATTCCGCCGTAGGGCAATCAGCCAGCCGGACCGGGGAACGCCCTTGTCATCGAGCTGTCCGGCGATCTTCTCGAACTGGTTCCAGTAGCCGGCGAGGTCGGCGTCGAATGAGTGCGCGGAGTCCGTCTCGTAGAAATCGTCAAGGGATTTCAGCTCGCTCTCGATCACGCCCTTGGCAACGACGAACCGCAGGTGGTCGATGACGTGCTCCGCCTTCGTCCACTGTGTGCTCACCTTGCTCTTGTACGCCGGCTCCGGTAGGTGGCGCTTGTCTTTTACGAAGTCGTTCCGCAGGCGCGCCCACTGCTGCTCGCCGAAGATGATTCCGCTCTTCGCTTGATCGGCCAGTTCGCTCAGAAACCAGCTTAACGCAACCACTGACTTTTCGCCAATGCTGTTGCGGTCATAGGCAAGCTTTTCCTTGTACGACGTGCACATGCCGAGCATTTTGGGTTTGAGGCTAAAGGCAAATGCTTTCTCGATCATAGCATCGATGTACTCCTCTTCGCCATACCTCTTCGACAAAACCTCAACGGTGTCTTCGTCCCGCTCCAAGTACGGGGAAAAGTCGGGCTTGGGCGGCGGGAGCTCGCTCTCGAAGTTGTCCACGATATCGGGCTCCCAGCATACCCAGGCTGTGTCTCCGTCGTAGTCACCGCCAGATAGCATGTCAGCCAGAGGGATATCGCCCTTACGAGGAAAGATGATAACGTCTTTAAGGTGACGCAGCTCCGGTTTGAAGACGGCTCGGACTTTCTGAATGTCGCTCGGTAGATGAGCTGGCGACCGTGCGACTAGGACATCGATTCCATCCAGGTCAGAATATTGATCGAAACCGTCGTCGAAGTTCGACGAGAAACACAACTGCACTTCGTTGGGCTCCAAGACGCCTAGGAAGTCCACGACCATGAAAGCGTACGTTGATCGGGCAATTTTGATCCTTAGTTCCGTCTCGACCCTCTCGCACTTTTCTCTTTGGTGACTGAACACCAAATTTTGGAGATACTTCTGCCTCATCGGCTCGAAGCCGCCGTCGGCAAGGAAGCACATATTATCCTGTGCATTGTACGGCAGGCCGGCGAAGAAAGGGACCCCCCGGTTATGGACACGACTGCTCGAGGAGCTTGAAGACTCTCGAGCCCATTGTCTAAACAGCTCCGGGCGTTTAAGAGCTACCTTCATAGACCCAAGATCTCGTTCTAATTCAGCCGCTAAGTGCTTGCCAATTGTATTTCTCATGCGCATCTTATCGTGAGCTCTGTCTTCCAAAATAGGGAGAAACTGCAGGTTGAGGTTGGCTGACTTCCGTGGCGAAGCCCATGACTTAACTTCCAGAGTTCGGTTATATTCATCGGACCAGTCACAGTCCCATTTGCGTTGTTTTGGGTAGGTCTCTATCCAGTCCTCCTGGCCCGAATCTGTCATGTCAGTAATCCACATCCCCTTTGCACTCCCGAAGCGCGCCTGGATGGCGCAGGGGGTATCTGACAGGCCGAGTTCGTCTCGGATTATCCTCATGACGCTCGGCGATACTCTGCCTATCCCATCATTCATCACCCTCCGGATAGGCGACTTGATGTCGTTTTCAAAGTGACGTATCTGGTGCTCTTGAAAGACAACAACAGGCGCGGTTTTACTGAGACCTAAACCATGTCAGTAATGAGTTTATACGGAAGCCGTACCATATGATAGGGAGTCGCACCTAATGCAATCCGGGAGAAGAACTTTAAGTACGGTTCCCTCCCATTTTGGTCATATCGGAGTAGCCAGTTCAGCAAATCATTTCTGGTACGTGTGTCTCTTGACTCACGAGGGGTGCTTTCCCGCAGAAACGACTTGCCCTTTGGAAGAATGCCTCCTTCATTCTCTGCGAAGAATGTCACTCTCTCATAGCCTAGTGGCTTTGGATCTGGACCGACTTGAGATGATTTGGGCTTTGACCTACGGGCTTCGTCCCTTACCCAGAAAGCGGCCCAACTCCGACCAAGGAAAGCATGGGGATTCCTTGTAAGCCAACGTGCAGCGATATCTTCTAACCCCTCTTCGGGAACGTCGGGAAAGTTCCATGAGTTCAGAGCCGGGATTCGCAGGTCAAGAAATCTGTCGGAGCCAAAACGGCGATGGAGACGGCATGATTGCTCAAGCTTTAACGGATGTAACTCCAATATCATTGCCGGTCCGGTCCTAGACTGGCTCAGGCTCATCGACGCCGTCAGCACAACAGCGCTTGATCCCCATCGAAAGTTGTTATGCACGCTGCTATTCCAAGCTCGGGCATCGCACTTGCCAGGGAGCCTTCGGCCCTCGAAGGCGGGATGGGCCTTCAGACCGGCCCATAGCCTCTCTTGGTCGACCCACTCTTCTTCATACTGCACACTGATGTCTGTTGTATCAATAGAACAATAAAGGGCAGCGCGCATGAACTCCCATACTACGGGAAGTGGGGCGCATTGGAGTCCCACAGGGAGCTGCGCTGGTGATTTCGATTAGCCGACTGCGTAATTAAGCAGGGATTGCTTATGGATCTGGGTTTGGATGAACGGTGTATACAGTGAACATACGCCAGACGAGTTCAAGGCGGTCTTCCAGAGCAAATGCGATCGCGGTTCCCCTGTTTGGGGTTGGACTCAGGTCCCGGTTTGATTCCGTTCCTGCACCTGTTCCAGGAAGTACCGCTGGACTTCGATCAGACAAAGGACTGAAGTAGGTGGTGCTAATACTAGGCGTAGGTGATGGGCCCCGACCATCTTGAGTGTTGCATGGAGAACTAAAGGCTGACGGCTGTGACTGAGATACGTATTGGGACAAGGCTTCTTCGAGTGCCTCGCTGTCGGAGAGCGTTGGAGAATAAGACTCCTCGCGGAGGCTGAACTGTTTGTCGTCTTGGGAGGAATCCCATCCGACGGTGGTCTGCGTGCTCCCCAGGTCTTCGTCATCACTCAGGTTGTCAAATACAGACGGCTCGAAGGTGGAGTCGGTAGTCGATTGGGTGGAGTACTGGCTTACATTTCTCCATTCCGAAGATGTGGTCAGTGGAGGCAGCTGGGGGTATGCGACGTGAGTAGCGGTAATGCGCTGAGAGCTGTCAGGCCTGGTGCGAGTGGGAATATGATCGATTGTCTGATTGATGCGGCGAACTCCGGAATTTGATCTTTGGTCGTCGTTGCAGCGATTGAGACTATTACTGGGTCTCATGATGATGTAAGGGCTAGCTTTAATGGCGATCCCGGGTAATTGAATGAGGAAGCTCATCGATGTTGGCGATGGGTGCATGTAAGATTGGCAATGACAGGAACTAGTCCTAGTGTCCCCAAAAATAGATGCTTACTCTAGGCTCGTCCCGCCCCCGTAAGGTTCCCTTTGGCATCGACCCGGAATAGTATAGCTGGAAAGTCTGGCAGGGTCCGGATTGCGCCGATCCTTTTTCTAGCCAGGGCTTTAATTTGTGCCAAGGCAACCTCGACAGCTCACTCTCATTTCCGTACGGAATACGGATAAGGCCTTGCCAAGTCGTCCAACTCATCAGCACGCAAAGGTGTCCAACGCTTTCACTCCACCATGTAGTTGCACTGCGTTACTGTACCGGCCTGCATTGGTCTCCCGGCTATAGCCCCATAGCCTGCTTCTAGAACGGGGTCTTTTGTGATTCGGTACTCTGCATCTTATTTGCTAACGCCCCGACAAGGAAACCGTTGTTGGATTGCAGGATCTCTGCAGTGAAACTATATACTACTTATTTACAAGCGCCCCTTCGTCGGCTCTTTTGGCGTTTTTAAAATGCAATCTCTGGTAACTCTCGAATTCACATTTGACGCCTCTAAAAGATGAAGGTCGGATTCCCAGTTATTAAAGTGCAAGGCGCCATGGAGTATACATCGAATCACTGGCACCGGTTGCCTCAAGAGCTCGTCGACATGATTCTGGAGAACCTGGTCGACGAGTACAACAGCGACCCTGTGTACCAATGGACCACTCTACGGCACACCTCGGCTCGGCAAAAGCGCCGCATAGAGAAACACTTCCTTGAATATTGGGTGCCCAAGTTGACCGTCACGCTTTACTCGGGCTCGTGGGTGCAGATAGACTACAAGTCTGACGCGAAGGCGTCGAGCAGCGACTGCGAGGATGGCATAGTACATTTCCAAGCTCCACAAGACAACCTGTTGGACCATGTCAACCAGGAGCATTTAGCAACCTTATGGCATCACTATGGCTTCGAGAACCGGGTGGCCCACCTAAGACTTGGCGAGGGGGTCCTCAACGGGGGGATCAGGGAAGGCCATATTGTCAACGACACGGAACTGGTGGGGCTGAAAGTAGGAGAAGACGGCATGACCATCTCCTTCGACTGGAAGCAGACGATGGATGCCCTGCTGCGGGAGGAAATGCTGATGCGCAAATTCCAGAACGAAATGGTAACGTAACCACACTGTCTTAATAGGGGGTGACGAGCTGGTAGCTGACCGGATGTATCAGATATCCCAAAGGGTACAGAAGCTGGCGAAGGCCAACAAGTGGCCATCCTCGCCTGCCGAACAGAGGGTCGAGCTTGTAAAGCAGCTCGTGCTCGACATCCAGATGCGCAAACGGGTAGAAGTGCAAAAGCACCGCCTAGACCGCCACAGTCCCAACGGCTCGGCGAGGCTCGGGAGCCTCAGCCAGGAGTCCGCCTACCTGCACAAGCAGCCCACGCCGCCGTCGACGCCCGAGGGTGTCCGCACGGCCTGCTGCAGCATCTGCTCCCGGCAGTCGGGCCCGAGTATCTTCGAGGTGGCGTCCCAGGAGGAGAGCGTAGTCCTGGCTCTCGACGGATGGCAGCAGCTTGACGCGGACGAGCTGCTTGGCCTATACGGCGAGGCCTTCGGCTGGGGGTGTTGCCGGTGCCAGGGAAAAGAGGGGGATTTGGAGTGGCAGCAGAAGCGGAAGAACCAGTGGATGAAGATCGGGAGCGGCACTGCCAAGGAAAAGCTCTTCAACCAGACTTGTGTTAGATGGGACCCTTTGGGTTAACGAGCCCGTTGAGTTTAGGGGTTTATGTCGTGCTTATTGTGTTTTCAGCGGGGATGGAAAATTTCTATAGATACCCTTTGATTATGTTCTTCCAGATAGCTCTTTTGCAAACCACTCTACGTCCAAATTTAAAGACACGGTTGCTTGGTAAACACAATGCGTTTGACGATGTCTGGTAATTCGTACTGGACTAATCATCATTTCTCTATTATCTAAAAGCACTTGATACTGAATTATACCTGAAGCAGCGTCTCACTGGGTGATAGGTGTGTATATGACTTACTGTCAGGGGGTAATGTATACCCCCATTTCTGGGCTTTAGGGACCCACCAGGGAGAGTCCTTCTTGTCCATATATAAGGAGCTTCGCCCCAGAATAACTAGGGATAGTCAGGCGTTAATGGTTATCTCTTTATTTACTCCTACCACGAACTACCTTTTAGGCTTCTTCTTATTCTGTCTTTCGTTCTGCACTTCACCATTTTCCCTGGTAGTTATCTCTGAAAGATATTATTCGAAAGCATGATTAAGAAACATCATGTCTTATCCACTATTAAGCGTAAATATCTATACGCACAGAGGGCTTGCAGAAATCCTCGTTACCTATAGAAAACCATCCTAAAAGCATTGATATCTTTCGATACGTAAAGAACTTAAAGCAACAACAAGAATTAACTGAACCAAAAGTCAAGTTCATGGAAGAACAGCTCATGAAGGGCAATCTACAGAGATAAGGCTTTTCACTTCAAAAACATACTTACGGGGAAGTCAACACTAACTCTAGCAGCAGCCCGTCTACGGAAAGACAATCGGGAAAGACGGTATTGCAAAATAGTGACTATCATCTGAACCCACACGGCGAATACGTAATATCGGTGGTAAAAGAAAAGTCAGTAGTCCTCCAAAAAGGCGAAACAACTAAGCCGATTCCCAGCGGATTCCATGGACCACGACGCAACTTCTTGGACAACGAACCTCGGATAAGTACTGTATCGACAGTGTCGTGTAGACAGTCTCTGTCGCCATCCCCCCTGCCGTCCTACGGCGGCCCCCGAAACTAATCATTTCTCTCTGTCTCGGCTTGCTACGACGTCGGGGCACTCCTTGGATGCCCAGGAGAGAAAACTGAAGAAGGTCAGCGAGCTGCCGAAATCAATGAAACATCATTACTATAAAGGGCCTGGAAACGCTGATTTCGTAGGAGATAACGTCTCATGAGCCGGTGGTCATCGATAGCCTGACTGCCGAATTCGACGTAGACTGCAAAGACCTTGATGAGCATAACAACCCAAGAACCGCCGGGGCTCTAGTTGTACTTGAGCTTGAAAATGGTGTCATATAAGAGACATTCGCATCGAAAGATGGCAACGGGGGTAACATGCGTGCACAGTAATAATTGCTAAGTCGCTAATCACGAAGATCAATGACCGCCTAGAAGATCTGGAGCCCGCTCTTGCTACCTCTGCCTTCGATGATGGAAACTAACGAAAGACGGCATATCGGCCACAACTAGGTGCACACTAAAAGGTAAAGGGTAATAGTCACCCCAGACAAGGTTACTGTAAAGGGACTATCTGAGAGTTGACAAGGATGGAGATGGGACGACCATAGTGAAATCTACAAGCCAGCAAGGTTCTCACGCATCGTGTCCCTCAGGGTGTCCGGACCTTAAAACGATGCAAAAGTTTGCAATAAGGTTATTGTAATTGGACAATTTGTTTCCGTGTCTTATTTGGCAGGAAGTGCGCTCAGATTTAAACGGAAACGGCTTGAGTGCCCTTCCTTTCTTACTCTACCTCTTGCGTAGGACATCTCTTCGTATCGTTACGGTTGACTCGAGACGTACCATTCAGCAGGCATCATGGCACCAGGCATTCTCATTGACGATTCCTATCCAGCTAAGTCTGCTGCACCTTCGGGTCCAGCTGATGGAACGGATAAACGGCTTCCAGTGACCCTCCTCTCGGGCTTCCTCGGCTCGGGCAAGACTACCCTCCTGGAGCACATTCTCACTTCCAGAGATCATGGACTTCGCGTCGGCGTGATTGTCAACGACGTCGGTTCCCTAAACATCGACGCGGCCTTGATCGCCAACCACGATGTTACCCGAAAGGAGGAGAAGATCGTCGCCATGCAAAATGGTTGCATCTGCTGCACTTTGCGCGGTGACTTGCTCGAGGAAGTCGCTAGACTCGCCCAGGACGGTCAAGTCGACTACCTAGTCATCGAGAGCTCCGGGGTGAGCGAGCCGATGCAAGTCGCCGAGACCTTTTCAGAGGAGTAAGTTCGGAGTGCGCGGGGCGCCCCTGCCATGATTTCTCGGCTGGTTGCTGATTTGTCTCGCAGATTTGCAGATATGCACATTGCTGCGGGGTATGACCTTGAGAACGAGAAGGAAGGCGACGTGGAGTCGAACAAGCGGTTGGCTGCGATCCTCAAGGCCGGTGGCCTTTCGCGCGTTGCTCGTCTTGACACCTGCGTTACGCTGATTGACGCCGTGAACTTTATGTCTGATTTCAACACCGCCGATTTCCTGGCTGATCGGCAAGCCAACCGTGAGGATCTCCCGGAGGAGGATGACCGAAATATTAGCGACCTTCAGGTCGACCAAGTCGAGTTTGCCGACGTCATGATAGTGAACAAGTGCGACCTCGTTTCGTCCTACGAAGTGAACAGGGTCAAGGGAGTCATCAAGAAGCTCAATCCCGGTGCCAAAGTCCTGACGACGGTCAAAGCGAAACTCGACGTGCGCGAGATCCTGGACACGAGACTCTTCAAATACGAGAAAGCAGCACTTGCCGCCGGCTGGCTCAAGAGCCTGCAAGAGGAGATCAGCCCCGAGACGGAGGAGTACGGCATCGGGACCTTCGTCTACCGCGCACGGCGGCCGTTTCACCCCGCGCGCCTTTGGGAAACCATCAAAGACGTGTTCGTGACGATCCAAGAACAATATGTCCCTGAAGATGGTGAGCAAATGGAAACCGACGAGGACGAAGAAGACGACGAGGACGAGGATGATGACGAAGAGATGGCGACTGAGGATGACGTACAACCTCAGCTCAACCCCAAGAAGCGCCTGGCAGCCAAGATGGCCGATGAAACCTTTGGGCCCTTGCTGCGCTCGAAGGGCTTCTTGTGGCTAGCAACAAGACCCAAGATGGTGAGCTCCGCCCTGTACAGTGTGGAGATTTCCGTTTACAAGAACTGCCTGCTAACGGTGGAATTCTGTAGTTTGGGGAGTGGTCCCAAGCAGGCGTCATGTTGACGATCTCGGGAGGCGATCTGTGGCGCTGCGAGATGCCCGAGGAGGAGCTTCCTACAGACAAAGAGGTGCGTGCGGCCATTCTGAAAGACTTCGACGGTCGGTGGGGCGACCGTAGACAGGAGATCGTCTTCATAGGGCAGAAGATGCGCGAGGGCGGCCAGGAGAAGATCCAGAGAGTTCTCGATGCTTGCCTATTGAACGACGACGAGTTCCGGGCCTGGGAAGAGGCTATGGAAAGCGACGGCTGCGAAGAAATACTCGACGAGCTTTTTGAGGACGGGTTTGAAGACTGGATTGATACGCACCAGGGCCATGACCACAGTGGTCACAACCATGGGCAAGCGCATTAGACGTTCGTCCAAGTTGGCTATCTGGTTCATGAGCTCAGCATAGTCCTGACAACCGCCATATCTGTCCGGATTGCTAGCCTTGTCAATAGGATATAACTCATCAGCCGAAGCTCAGGAACTGATACTTGTAACACAATCCGGCACACAAAAGTCCTAATTGCCAGCTAGTCATAACCTAGGGGCTCGCGGTAACATATATTGAATGCCGTTCCGCAAATGAGAAGATGAACAGCGTTATGGTTTCCCTCTTGCTATGCTCTGAACCTTAGGTATACTAACAAGCGGGCTATTGCCAATACTTCTGACGCATATGGCCACCGTCCAGATGATAATCCCGGCGTATATGTCTCTTATTAAGATTCGATGTTTGTCGATAAGCCTTCATTGGGTGTAGTCGTCGTTTCCCTAATATCGAAGATGGAGGACTTTAGCAAGTTGAAAAGAGGGGCACCGCCTCCGTAAGGATAATCCAGTACCGATTGCCACGCCAACACTGACAGGCCGGCATATAATCTTTGACGGAATGCTACTCAGTGGCACATAACGGCTGGTCGCGTAGTGTACTCGGCCTCGCATCGTCACAGCAGAGGATCGCTGCTGTTCCGCATAAAACACCAACAGCGGCTATCGGGAGCGTCCACAACCGACCGCAGCGCCGCCCCCGACCCAGCAAAAGGGTGGGTGGGTGTGGCCCAAGCCAGAATTCCCTGCGGGCGCCGGCCTGCTACCGGGGCGGGGTCGTCCCGGGCCGTGTCTTCGGACGCGAGGACCTAGCCGCGGGACCGCGCCGAGTGGGCCGGGCTCTTCCTCGGCAGACCGAACCCAGGCCACGACCGTCAGCTCGACGGTCGTCGCGGACGGCGGCGACACCAGTGAGGCCGTCGCGTCCGGGCGACTTGGTTATCGACGGCGTGGCGGGGCACGGGAGGCGCGCTGCTGCCGACGGCCAACGCGCGCAGACGCGATTCAAGAGCGGGATTGACACCGTTGGGAGCAAAAAAAAAAAGGGGCGGGGGAAGTGTGGGGCACGTGAGGCTCGTTGACGCCGAAGACCCCTGCTGCCTCGTGCTCGTGAAGAACCCTGGGCAAATAAGCGTGGGTCATTGTACTGACGCAGGCTACTGGCGTACGTCACGGTGAGGTAGATGTTACTAGCTATTATAAGGAGGGCTCATTTTGTGGCTAGTGCGTACGGTATAACATGCAAGACTCCATTCTTCGGATCCCGGAGCCTCCAGTCTTGGACGTTTCTATACCTCAGTCCCTTAACAAGCCATGATTAGGTTTTAGTCCGCCTAGGCATCGCTTATAGAGATAGTAAAGGGTGACTGACTGGCACACTGGAAAGCACTGTCTGATCGACGACGGCGCAGCGCAGGACCATTGGCCGGCCCAGACACATGTATGGATCGGGTAGAACCAAGACCTTTGAATTGAAGATTTGGAGAGACGAAGGAACATCTTGGGAATAGGCGAGCTGGCGAATCAAAAGACGAGGGTGCAAGCCCGACTGTAACTCGCCGTCAGCCCTAAGGAAGCCCTGGACGAGCACTTCCCTACTACCCTAAGGAATGCTAGGGCAGTACGGGTCGGCGATCTCAGAAAATAGACGAGGAAGCCAACTAGGCTGAGACTGGTCCAGTCGCCGCCCCGTAACAGCATCGCCGCCAATGCCGGGCCATAAAGGCTATAATTATTCAGGATGATTTAACCTCGCCGTTATGAATATGTTAGATAGATCTGCCAGGCACCCGACAATGCCGTAAGGGATCCATGCTTGAAATTAGCAACCCTTCGCAATGTTCGCTTATTATAAAGTGTGGATGGATCCAGTCGATGAAGAAAGATGTTAACGGCGGAGCCGGCCTTGATTACCATGCGACATAAGTCTTAACGCTGCGGTTAGGTACGTTCCGCATTGGATCGCATACAAAACGATAATCCTGTACTTTCGCAAACGGCAGCCGGGTAATCTGATTCACTCCTTGACACGTCGATGAAGACGTACCCGTCCTCTTTCTCTTATGCTACCGGTTCATGCTTCACCTTAGCTGCTCATGAAGGCCACACACGCGCTCTGGACCATGACGCTGGCCGGCCTCGTCTCCGGCACCATGTTTCCCCTCAGCCGGCGCCAGCAGACCAACCCCGCCCCCATCCAATAGATCCAGAACGGCGTTACCTTCGAGGTCGAGGCCGAGATCGAGGACCAGACCTTCTATGTCATCCCCGACATCGGCAGCAGCGATCTCTGGGTCCCGGTCGCCGGCTTCCAATGCGTCGACCAGGCAGACGGGCAGGACGTCCCGCAGGACGAGTGCGGTTTCGGTGGAACGTTCGAGGCCCCGGACTCGATGGAATACGCGGCCAACCAGACGTTCGGCGCGCAGTATGGGCAGGCGTCGCGCTGGGCAGGGTCGGCTTTGCGGACGTGACGGTGAACGGCATCAAAGTCCCTTATCAGAAGATCGGCCTCGTCAATCGCACCAACGAGAACGGCGGCGGCGTGGGAAGCGGCGTCCTGGGCCTGGGATTCCCGCCGCTGACATCGGCGCGCCCAGAACGGAACTCGACAACGGCCCGCTGCTCCCGAACCGCGCGGTGTATGATCCCGTCTTCGTCAGCATGTAAGAGATGGGAGCTCGTCGAGCCGTGGTACAGCTTTGCCATCGATCGGCCGCTGAAGAATGCGACGAGGGGCTCGGGCGGCTAGCTTGCTCTTGGAGAGCTTGCCTCCCGTCCCGCACACCGACGACTGGGCAGTCAAGCCGGCCGAAATCACGGCGAACCTGCCAGACGAGCTGACGGGCGGGAGACGCGAGATCGCGCTCATGACCCTGACCATGGACGGGGTTAGCTGGGGACGTTCGTCGAACAGCTCCCTCACCACTAACTCGACGAAATTCCAAGTCGTGGTCGACACATGAACCTGCTTCCGCAGGCCGTCGCCGAGTCCATAAACGAGGCCTTCGGTCCTCCCGGCGTCTTCGACGAGGAAGCCTCCGTATACTTCGTCAACTGCGACGTGACGCCTCCGGCCCTCGGCATCAGCCCTGACGCCGGCATCTTCTGGCACGAGCGCCTGGGGGACCTCATATACCGCGACGTCGGCGGATTCTGCTATTCCAGCGTTGCGCCGACGGGCGAGGACAGCGGGTTGGCCTTGAACTTTCTCGGGGATATGTTCTTGAGGAACGTGGTGTCGGTGTACGACTTTGGGAAAAGAGGGATGCGCTTCGCTGCTAGGACCGACAACGGAGGTTCCGGTCCTACGCCTCCCGTCAGCAGCTCTGTGACTACTGCGGGAGTCTCGGGCTGGTGCTTGTTTGTGATTGTTTCCGTGCTGGCGTCGGCTGAATGATTTTGAAGCTGGTCGTCGAGTGAGAGTTGAGATTCGACAATTATGTACAAATACAATTTGCTAGTCTATTCATACCGTCTGCGGCTTATTCAATTTAATACGGGATCCAATAGTCCAGTGCCATATTCGTGGCATATTCGACGTCGTATCCTTCCACCTTCACCTGTCTCTTCACTCTCAAGTCCTGGAGCTGGCCAATGGTTCGAGCCATGGTCTGCGCGTCGTACAGTTCCTCTCGCCTCCGCGCCGTGGCGAGCAGCTCGGCGGCTCTGCTGCACACAGACTCGTCCGAGCACCTCATCGCCAACAGGAATAACGGGGCCACGATTGCTGTTTCTGACGAGAGGTTCCGTCGCGGGTTCTTGGCAACTGTGGCCGACGCATTGCCCTCGCCCGTGCCTCGGAGTATGTACTCCGCCATCTATAATACTGCCTCGGCCGTTTCATTGGGCGAACCCCAAAAACACCGTCGTCGGCTGGAAAGCTGGATGCTAGGAGCATGCGTGAGACGTGGAAATGGATGAGGAGCGTCTGGACGCTGCGTACGGCTTGCTCGTCGTGTTCTGCCCTTGGTCCATAGTTGTCAAATTTTTTCAGCCACCGGTCGTATTGCTGCATGAGGAAGTCCTTCTCTTGCAGGACATTTGCTGGTATCAGCTCCTTCACTTCCCATTTGAGATCAACACTCCTGGAAAGAAAGCGCAACATTGAGCTCTGTAGTTTAACGAGAGTGCGTTGGCCGTCCTCGAGCCGCGAGAAACCCCCTTCACAGGGAGGGTCGCCGGTCTCCTCGTCGTGTTACCTGACGCCGGCGCCAGCAACGGCACGCGACCATCGTCGAATATGGTGGCTTGCAGGTCCAGGGGCTCGAACATGCCCGATAGCCGCTCCAAGTGGTCGACATTGGCTTAAGTTTGCCCGCGGCGACAAGAGGGAAACATCCTCAGCCCGCTATCGAGATGTCGTACGGCAGCCTCGCTGTTACCGAGCATGGCTTCGAAGCAGTGGATAGAATACAACAAACAAGTACAGCATGAGTAGTTGTCTTAGACGGGTTGGAGATTCGATTTCGGAGTATACGGTGGGCCTTGCCATACTGGGCGAAGGTCTCGGGACTTGCCATCCCGTTCCAGGGTGCATCCGCCGTGACAGAGTCGAGATTGACTGAGCTCAGCGATACGAGGGCATGTCGCACGACGGGATTCCGGTCCATCTTTTGGAGAATCGTCCGGGACCAGAAATCGGAGCTCAGGAAGCCGGCAATGCCGCGCGAGCCTTGGACGCAGAAATAGTGCAGCATCTGGCGGTCCTTTTGGCTCCTCGGAACTGTGAATGGGATGGGATAGCTGGCGATGGGCAGCGCCGCCCTTGGCGGGGCTTTCGTGGCCGGTGTCTTGTCACTCGTAGGTGTTCCGTAGATGTTCCATAGCCGTCGCACTTCCGCCTGACTTGGACGCATCGGAGACAGGACGGCTTCTTCTTATTACACTTCACGCGCCTCTTTCTGTTGCTTTGCCAGTCATCCTGCGCCCGGGAGAGGCATTAAAGTCTCAGATCTCGTGTACTGACCGACACGTCTGGCAGCCAGTACGGCCCCTTCGAGTGCTCGACCTGGTCCTCTTGTTCGTCATTGTAAATCGGTGACGCAAGTTTGAATGTACTGTGTGGAGATTGCTTAGTAGATTCCGGTCGATTGATGTGCTGTCGGGTTTCGTGTTATGTTAAACATAAACGAAACTCTAATCCATTTCTTTCCCTTCGGGATTTTCAGCCCAAATTTCTGGTTATAGCGGTATCGCTAAAGGAGCTTCCTTACCAAGAGCCCAATGTATCAAATTAACGACTTATGATTATTCCTTATTACACACCTTTTCGCGAGATTTATTTATCTTTATTAAGCATTCCATAAACTTAGAAGACTGCATGCCCTTAAGAATTCCAGTGCTGCTGTAGGTTATTAACGGGAGGTCTAGACAGCCTGAACTTGGAAGGAATAGTAAATAGTCGTCGCACACTAGAGAATTATCGACCAGTATGTTGTCCTACCAGCAGGGCTCAGTTATCTACCAGTACCGTGTTCAGACCAGTATGGAATGAATTGCCTACTAGTAGTGCCTTTCGGAACGAAAGTTTTTTCCTTCCCCGCCCCTTTTTCGTAAACTCGAGCTACTAAACGATCCGTGCTTGCGCTACAAAGCCACAAAACTCATTACGTCAAAGTAGCTTGCCTACCTCAACAGACAAACCCTAGAACAGGCTTTAGAATTGGAAAAGGATAGGTCAAATACTAACGGATAGAATTAAGGGTATAAGAAACCCTTCGGTATTAAATCGACACAGCTTTAATTGGGCTCGGAGCCGAGTATTGAACACTTCTAAAATAGGCTTAGCGGATCTCACCTAGCTGCCCCTAACCTTCGAAGTCATCCCCAGCGCAAAAGAATTCCTCGTCTAACTTAGGGATTATCCCGGGAAAAATAAATTCCGTGCATGCATCCATGGTGCCATCTTTCCCTTCTCCAGCTGGGTTTATCATCCCCGTCTGTGATGTAATAAGCCCCGACGCTCTGCCATAACTGCACTGTTGACCCGTTCCCGTTTTGCAATGTCTGCTCTCCTTTCCTGGGGTATGCAACCGCCCATCGCTTGGTCCATGGTTATGGACATGTTGACTTGCGTCTTCCTTGTATCCTATTTCCCATCGGTCGGTGCCCCTCTTAACCTCTACGGCATTAAAGGAAAAGGGACAACCTGTCTTCCCTGCGCGGCCACATTGCCAAATTCAGTAAGCTCTTGTCTCATTTCTCCGAAAAAAGGGTATATGGTGCCTTCTGGCGGCGGCTGTAATAGTTGCTCCTCGCGTTCAGCTGATAAAGCAGATGCATCTCGTTTGTCTGATTCGGACCCTGATGAAATTTCCGTGTCTGAGTCAGTCTGATGCTCAGTTCTAATTCGTAAGTCTTTTGCGGTACTGCATCGAATGCTAACCTGCTACAAATATTACTCGTGTCTCTTGATCCGCTATAAACCTTATACATATCGTTAGTTGCGCCGTTTTCTTTTTTTCTTAAGAACACCAACTAGTTGATTCCTTTTCAGGCTGCGTGGAGATGCGCAAGATTCGTCTACGGCCTTTACCCCCTCTTTCATTTGCCCCTTTACCAGAAGGAGGATGCTTGGTACGTTTAGGTGGCGAAGCAGCCCGGGGTCCGAAACAAGACGGGTCCCAAAAAGACAAAGCTATAATTTTTGAAGTATCTAGAGCCCGATGCGCCGAGATCTCTCTCGCATTCACGGGGTGGTGGGGTTCCTAGCAGCTACACAGACTTCAGAACTTCCATTCCACTCCATCAATCTGCCAGATTTCACCATCCATACAGCCAAGCACATAACAGCTTCCACAGCTTGATATTGCGAAAACACAGAATCATAGCACCACGAAGCCAAAGAGGAACTACCGACTTAACGATCTTTTTCCGGTAGATCCTGCTTGAAAACACAATGAAGATGTGGGAAATGGGTGTTATTGCGGAGCCGACCACCTGGCTCAACTTGTGAGGCGCGACCTTCGTCCTCTTTTCTGGTGCAGGCCATCAACTCTTAACATTGAATACCTGTAATGCCGCTTTTGTACCGGTCCTCGATAAGTCTTCTAACGGCATTATGTCCGTTATCTGAGGCCAGTTGGAACGCTGTTTTGTATTGCATATCTCCATTCCCGTGGAGGTCAGCACCAGCATCAAGTAGCAACTGCACCATATCTATGCGTCCGTGCTCTGCAGCTCCTTCTAGAGCGGTTCGTCCATCCTGTAAGGCTTTATTGCCATTTACGTCAGCACCAGCATCGAGAAGTATTGTGGCAACTCTAACATAGCCACGAAGAGCAGCGGCCTGAAGCGACGTCACACCAGCAGTATTCGCTGCTGGGGTGTTGACGTCTGCACCGGCGGAAAGAAGAACCTGAACCAATTCGACGTTACCCTTTTCAGCTGCCGCTTGGAGGGCGGTTCTTCCATACCCTTCTGCTGGCGCGGCGTTGACATCTGCACCGGCGGAAAGAAGAACCTGAACCAATTCGATGTTACCCTATTCAGCTGCCGGTTGGAGGGCGGTTCTTCCGTACCCTTCTGCTGGCGGGGCGTTAATATCTGCACCGGCGGAAAGAAAAACCTGAACTAATTCGATGTTACCCTCTTCAGCTGCCGCTTGGAAGGCGGTTTTTCCATCCTTATCCGCTGGCGGGGCGTTAATATCTGCACCGGCAGAAAGAAGAACCTGAACCAACTCGATACTACCCTCTTTAGCTGCCGCTTGAAGGGGGGTTCTTCCGTACCCTTTTGCTGGCGGGGCGTTAACATCTGCACCGGCGGAAAGAAGAACCTGAACCAATTCGATATTACCCTCTTCAGCTGCCGCTTGGAGGGCGGTTCTTCCAGAATCCGCTGGCGGACCGTTAATATCTGCACCGGCGGAAAGAAGAACCTGAACCAATTCGATATTACCCCCCCTAGCTGCCGCTTGGAGGGCGGTTTTTCCATACTTACCCGCTGGCGGGGCGTTAATATCTGCACCAGCGGAAAGAAGAATCTGAACCAGCTCGATGTCGCCCTTTCCAGAAACATACTGAAGAGCGGTTCGTCCGAGTAACCGTGAGTTTGGGTCTACTCCTGCCTCAAGACATTCCTGTATAATACTGGGATATCTGGATTCTGCTGCGCCTAGAAAAAGCTTTTCTGCAAACGCTTCAACTGTTGGGTTCCGTATTGATAGTAAAGACCTAAGAAGCTGTACGTTTCTCCCGTCTTGGAAAAGTTTGGCCATTAAGGCGACTTTCTTGTAGTCCAGCATATTGTTGGTCAGCAAATATACTGCCAGGCTGAGATATTGGACGTTCTCGTCCATCTTAATGAGTCCGCGTATCTTTTCAGTGCCTGGCCTCTGCTCCCTATCAAAGTCACCTGGGATTATAGCGAGGAGATGATCATGGATATGTTGGAAGGTATGCGACTGGCTTGTAGGAGTTGTAGTAGTAGGCCAGGTCGGTAGGACCGAAGTTATCTTTCCTAGTACTGTGGCCATTGAATCTAACATTTGGAAATCCTTCGGTTCCAACGGAACTATGTTGCTCGTAGAAGAGCTAACCATGTTGGTAGCAATAGCGGCTAGATCTGGGTAAGGGCTGACTAGTATAATGTTAGCCTGATGTATGAATAATTAAGACCAGTAGTATACAAACCTTTAGACTCAATCATGGCTAGAAACCGGAGCCAAGGGAGATTATATAGACAAGTGTTGGCATGTAAGGATGGGGGAGTGTAGACGCAGATTCCTTCAGGTGTCTTTGGAGTTGGCGCTGCAAAACTATAAGCATTTTATATCGGACGTCGGAAAGTTTGGAGCATAGCGATCACCTTGAAAGTTATGCGGAAACGCTGCCTCATAGCCATATCGCGAGAGCTCCTTCCTTAACCTCTTTACCGGAACAACCTTACCGCCGATCCTCACCTCACTTTCTTTATTGTCTCTCTTTCTTTTGGTAACCTTGAGTGCAACAGCCTCCCAGTCTTCCTTCTTCTTATTTTTTTGAAACTCCCACTTCTTGAAGCGTCTCTCATACTGGGCTTTCCTTAAGGTATTATTAGCGGAGATCGAGACAAAGACTTAAGAGTGGAGCATCTTACGTGGCGTTGAACCCATATCTCGTCGACATTTCCTGCATCACACCGCCGGGTCCTTGAAGCTTTCTATTCTCGGTAAGGTACAGGAACCGAATGGCATCCCGGTGGGAATTCCAATCATCGTCGGTGAGGTCGGTGGGCATGATGAATTACGCACAGTACGAAGGTAAGAAGCTTAGCGAGGAGTAAATACAGGTTTCGGTTCACATGGACCTCTCGGGGGTGAGAACAAGTATTTGTATCCGTGACCGGTTAGTAGGGTCGTAGTAGGACGATACTGGGCTGCATTTGCACCGCCAAATGATTGGCTGATGCCAGAATCTTTTCAGGTCCCGGCGCTCTCCCATTTATTGGCTGTTCTCAAAATCTGCGACAACAGTACAGTACTTAACATGCACTCAGCCCCACTGTTTGGCATTGCCTTTGCCAAAATCTTCCACATGTCTCGGCCACTCCAACTGAGCAGCCTTCCTATTCGCCGTTGCCAGAATCTCCTTGCGCTGCATTGCTGCATCCCCCAAGCCACTGGCTCGAATTCTTGCTGCATTGCTGCCCCGTCCAAGCCAGTGGCTCGAATTCTTGCACCCATTGGTCAGAACCAAAATCCTCGTTCGTGAATTTTGCCACGGCGTAAGGCTACCGGGTATTACCATACTACGTAGTAGTAGTTGTATCATAACCATTGGCGAGACCCAAAATCCTCTCTGCCCGCCATGACATCGCGACACATTACCGCCCGGCAACCAGTCCAGGTATTGGCAACGTCCAAAATCTTTCTGAGCAAATATTCCAAAAACCGACTGCTTGAGCCTCTCATTGGTGATTGCCAAAATCGCTGTCTTGTCTATCATCTAGTTCCTGGGCCTGGCTTGACAAGTTTTACAGTGCATGATCCAGCAGTCCCAAAATCCAAGGAGCACTTGCAATCCACAGAATTATATAATGAACCGACTCAGCCAGACTTTTACTCCTTTTCCTTCAGTGGCTAATCATATTTTCAACTGCAACAATCTTCTTATCTTCCTAATTACCGGTCTGATGTTATCTATCTTACAAAGCGTAGTTTGGAACCATAACGACGCGGAAATCTCCTCAAGTAAAGGTATGCTCTGGTCTCAAAAACATTCTACAATAAGCATTATATCCTCCGCATCAACTTGTACTAACGATATTGGATGGAGCCCTAGCAAGCCATGTCTTCTCCTGTTCCTCAAATTTTATCCGCTGCGGGAAGCCTTATAACCCCTGTTGCCATTCTTACTGGGGCAGCCCTTACAGCCTGGCTTACAAGGTTGTGGAATAACGGTCCGGCGCTTTACTTTAATTCCTCTTCGTTCTAAATATACTGATTGAAATTAAGACCCCAGTGATCTGCCTCGGTACAATCAAGGTCGTCAGTCGACTCCACCCTATCTTCAACAGTACCATCAACAGTATCTTCCGCAGTACTACCCGCAGCACCACCCGCAGTACTACTCGCAGTACCACCCGCAGTACCACCCGCAGTTCGCTCCACAGTACACTCCGCAATACCCTCTGCAATACCTTTCGCAGTACCATCAGTAAGACCCTCAGCCGTGCTCCTCCACTCCGCGTATAAGAAGGTAGCGAAGGGAAACTGCTGAATTAGCGAATTCGGCCTTAGGTGGCGTTGTTCCGGAGGAAGCTGAACCATGAGAAAGCAGTGAGAGGTAGAGGGTAGGGACGGAGGAGACCTGCTAGGCCATCAAATAACGGCTGCACAAGCCCAGCAAACCGATTTCAGGGTTTTCTTTCCGTACCTTCATCCCAACAGAAATTTCTCAATACGTAATGAGCGTAAAGAATATTGGCGTATCTAAATATTAGAATCCTAGTACAATATATTATAAATGTCGACCGCAGTCTCACTGCCGTAAACTCCATGGTTGTACAGGGTGACCGGTCTCAGACGTTCAATGGTCGCTGGCTGCAGCGTCGGCCATCATTTCTTGAATTGAATGCCGAGAACTTATTTTTTTGGCAAGGCACACCGGCCCCCCCTCCGACCCGCCCCCTGCCGTGCGAGCGCCGCATGCCCGAGACGCCCCCCCAAAAAAGCGGCCGAGCGACCCAGCGGAATTCCATCTTGCCTGATATGCAGCGACTTGGAAGGTCAGAAAGACACGTTCCGAAAGGCATTGGCGGGCCCCGTAGGGGACCGGTCTCCTGTATGGATCCGAACCAGTACGGCATATGTCAGTAGGGGGAATGAATTACGACTGGACGGATTCAGACTGGTACGGGCTCGGACCAGTACGTATTATGTCATCGACCAGCGCAACCTTCGGAGCAGTGTAGAATGGATTCCCGACTAGTAGTAAATTCTGACTAGCGCAGACTGGACCAGTACGGACTCGGAACTGTAAGGAATACGTAGACTATCGACCAGTATGAAGTCGGACCAGTGCAGGGCGCGGACTGGTACGCATCCCCTGCGCGATAGACCTGCGTCCAAAATAGCCACCGGGTGTCAAAACCGGTCTCAGCCTGCTAAATATTTACAGTAATGCGGTTATGTTTGCTGGAGTGGCGCTTCCATCTGCCAAGGTTCACTGGTCTCAGCAGCCCATTCCATATAAATTCGAGGCACAATTGGTACGACGGACTAGGAGGAGTTAACTATTCACAGTGAAACAACACACAGGAGACCGGTCCCCTACGGTGTCCGCCAACGCCTTTCGGAACGAGCCTGAGAAGCCAAACACTTGTCTCGTGAAGAACGGGCCTGATAAGCAAGCCTTGGCTTGTGAAACAAGGCAAAAGAAAGCACAAGACTGATAAGCACACTCGTCTTGTAATGGCTATATAATGGCTAAAACTCAGAGTCTCACTTGTCTCCAAGTCCGATATGAATTTTATTTGTATCAGCTTCTTCCCACTGACTGTTTCTCACCTTTCTTCTACTGCCCTGAAGTCGAACTGTATTCCCAGACGTGATTGCATGCATTCCTTCAGGGCTTTGCACGAGTTACATGAGCGGTTACTGACGATAATTTGTGCCTGACGCATTCTCTTCTGGAGCGCGAAGAGTTGGAGAAAATCATCTTCCACTTCTTCTCCCTTCTCATACTCTCGAAAGACGTAGTTCCTCTTAACGAAGAAGCACATCAGCATGGACTCGGCATGGCCGGCATTGTAACTTCCAGGACTTCGCGGCTTGTCATAAGAGTGACTCTCAAACTCGAAGCCTAAGGCTCTCGCGACATTCATAGCCTCTGGCATCCAGTATTGGCTATTTAATCTTTCGAAACCATCACCAGGCGGGAGAAATTCTTGACCATGGGGCCCAGAGCGGCCGCTCAGAGCGGAAACAACAGGGAAAGGACCTCCTCGGTGAAGAAATGCGGCTGTTTTCTGACTCGTAGCAATTTGAATGCCCGCTGTAGGGATAACAAAAGAGACTATGGGGGTTTTCGTCGATTTGTAGAAGTAGGCATCAGTTAGATCATCTAGAGGGATGGTCTTTGATGGGCTGCGAGAAAACATATGCCCGAGTAAGCCTTTGATAAGTCTTCGATGCCGTTTTGCAACGAATGGGTTCTCTAAATAGTTGATATGCCGATGATATCTTTCCGCATCGTTTGCCTCTGACTCCTCGGCAAAATCTCCTGCTGTCATTCCCATTTTGTCTCTCATGGCGCTGTTGGCTCCAGCTCGTAGCAGCCTATTGACTATGACGGGATGAACCCAGAGTGCAGCCTCCATCAACGGCGTGCGCCCTTTGGCGTCCACCGTGTCAACCTCGACGCCTTTCTGCAGAAGGTAGTCTACCGTCTTTAGATGTCCGTTACATACAGCGAGAGAGAGCAAGGACTCTCCGTCCTCTGTTCGCGCCTCAAGGAGTGACTTGGGCTTGGGAGAGCGGGACAATAAAGTTTCCATTTGACGCACGTCTCCAGTGGCCGCCGCTGCAATGAGCAGTTGTAATGCAGATCTGATGATCTCATCCTTTTCGGGATCTCCTGGACCGGAGATGTCTGTGTTGACGGCAAAGTCTCCATCTTCCACGCGCAGACTCTGCATGCTCAGACGGATCTGGTGTTCGGACTCTTCGCTTTGCCCCTCAACTTTGTGGCGTAACTGTGCGACATCTAAACCCACAGTGCGGTAGCGCTCAAATCCCTGCTCTTCTACACCATCTAGACGCTCAATTTCGAAAGACAAGCCATCCACCTTGTCGTCATCTTCAAACGGGAAAAGTATGGTGTAATGGATGTCGATACCAACATCATGGTTGCAATGCGCAAGGCGCGACTCGCAGCGGGTCGGAGAAGGTCCGTCATACGTATACCGTCCTCGAGCGTCCTGGATCCGTCCTCCGGAGACTTGGTCTCGTGCGAAATGTTCGATTCCATGATGGTGAGTTTTGCGGCAAAAGGGACACAGGACTGCGACATTCTGAGCATCCCACCAAAGTGCTATGGCGGCGGTCTGGGTTTGCTTCCGTTGGCGCAATTCTTCTGGAGTTGTCTGCAGCTCTGGTGCCGGTTCGACTTGCCGAAAGCTCCGATGAGCAAGGAATCGAAGTGTCGAAAACTCCCACATTGCATAGAATAATGAATGAGCGAGCTGAGCAACAGTTTTAGTGTGCCAGCTGGAGAGAAAAAAACTTTGATAGACCGGAGGGAGATAATGATGGCAAGCGCAGACGTTGTGATGCCTCGTCATGGATTTAATGCTCTGTTCGTGCCCAGGTTGGAGCCCAACGCCTGTCTGCCTGCCTGCCTGCCTGCCTGATTTATGCGAGAGTCAGTGCTGTCGCTGAGGGTGGCGGGGGTGGAGCTTGCGGCGAGGACTGAGGCTGGCGCTACCTATGTCTGGCATGCAGGCTGCAAATGGTATGATAATAGGGGTGCCCTGCGGCTCGAGATATGCAATTTTAGCCCTAGGCGGCCAAGATCTAGGATTGGTCTGTGGCATACTACTTCTGGTCCTACCCGACCCCATATATATAGTATGTTGGGAAGAGCCTCCTATCCCATCGTTCCTCAAGGTAAGAGCCAGCATCTTGTGGACTTGGTGAGCTGTGGCTTGTGGCCGGAGCGTGACGCGTAGCCAGCACGGATCGTTTACTGTAGTGGCCCGAGTTTTACGAAGGAGGGCGCGGAAGAAAGAACCTTTCACTCCTCAAGGCAAACTCGACATAGACGCCAAAATGTCCGGCAGTGTCCTCTCACGGCGAATCTAAACTAGGACTATTAAATATCTCTACGATAAGGAGTCTCTGGCTGTTGCCCATCTATATCTACAAGCAACCTCATTCTACGAGGATGTTTCCATTCCATTCGAAGGTGTATGGAGAGCTCCAGTTCCAAGTATACTCGACAATGTTTGTCGTCGCATGATTGAACTGTCATAGTTAGGCTGATCGCGAGAAAAGGTTGCATAGAGTGTGGAAAGTGTAAAATTGTCATGGATAATTCGAGCTCTAGAGAGTGGTGGCTAGAAAGCTCTATATAGTGTGGGAGCCCGCAAACAGCGTTCTTGTGGGGCGTCTACAGTTCCCTGGGGCTTGATGACTAAGCAAGTGACCCCTATTCTGCGACACGAACTGATATAGATGGACTGCCGTGTTGGAATAGTAAAATAGACGTAATTATTTGACCCAGGTGGTGTTTGCGCCGTT
This sequence comes from Monosporascus sp. MG133, assembly GCA_004155925.1. NCBI lineage: Eukaryota > Fungi > Ascomycota > Sordariomycetes > Xylariales > Monosporascus > Monosporascus sp. MG133. The sequence goes on along the minus strand of QJNX01000137.1, from coordinate 34,201 downwards.
ATCAGCAGCAAATGGAATCATCGTGGGAGCGCCGCCGGGATAGGCGGCCACCACTGGCGACGGACTGCCCCAGTCGTTACCGCACACGAACTGGACGACGTCGTCCTTGTTCTCGTATGTAATACAGATATGGATTGGGCAGTCGGAGTTACAGTGGTATGCCACAGCTAAAAGCCGAGTGTTGTTGGCTGCGTTCAACCCAGCGCCTCATGCTCCGCCGTGCGACCATGTTTGTCGATCAATATCAGCTGTGGCCAACTCTTTCACCTCGTTATCTGTGTTCACAAAGTACACAGTCGAGCGAAAGTCGAACCGGGCGGGTATCGCAGCAGCAGCTATAGGTGTGGTTTTTCTTGAGATTGAGAGCTTCGTCTCCCTGCGCACTTGAAAATTGCTGGCTAATGTTAAGGGGAGTGCACGAATAGTTGCTTTCGCTGTATTGACTGAGAAACAAAGCACCGTCATGCTGATGGAATACAGCGCGCCGCTGAACATTGCTATTGCCTGTCCAATTATTGCGCTCAGCCCTGATCCAAATAGAGGTCCGTAGTCGGCCGAGTCTCTTCAGTCCGCCGAGTCTGTAGAGCTTGTTGAACCGCGCCTCGATAGTCCTCCTACTAGACCGCCAACAAGAGCGCCGAATACGATGATAACAAATACTGCAATTGCAGCCCAGATTGCTCTCGGCGATAGGCCATAAAGCTTCTGCTGTGTTTGGGAGCCAGTTGTTGGTCACTTTTCAACACATCTTCGCCAACTCGGGCTTCGCCCGGGAGGGTCGTGGGCTCCGGCAGATGTGAACTTGGATCCCACGCGACCTGAGGTGGTGCTTGCCACTCCCCGATCGGCAAAGGTCCTCTGTCGGCCCATGCACGATGATCGGACGCAGATGACTTCAGTGGTTCTGCGACTTCCAAACTACTATAACCTTGACTGTTAGGATTAATATACGCCATATCACGGCTCGTGTTCGAACCGAGGCCGTCCACGAAAGTGTTGGGCCGAGACGTGACTGTCAAACTTTTAGGGGTGTGATTCACCACCATTTTTAAGACCTCTCTTACGGATGTATAAAACGTGACCCTGTGTGTTCGAAGCGGGCCTGAGCTCGCTGAGGTAAGCACTAATGCATTGGTCCAATTCGCATGTAATGAATGATCCTTTAGGAACCAACCCCGGGCGCGGAGATTTACGTCTTCGTCTTTATGTCTATGAATGCACTGCCTTAATAACTCTTCCGGCGTCACACACTAAGTAGATGGCATTGAGCGACAGACCATGGCGCCTTCACCAGACTGCCAAACCGGGGTATGCATCGGGGGGATCAACAACCTAGTTCACAACTTGAGGGTAAAACGGCGGATCGGCAGGGAGATGGGACAAAAAATAGAACCGGCTGTTCAAATGCCTTGTGGGTTCCAAGCGGCTTGGAACCATACCGGCGCCACCCTTGCTGGATGGGGTTGTCTGGCAGTCTGGTTGGAGGCCGATGGAAGCGGGATGGTCCTGGAAGAGATGAACAGCATGTATATATATGAATTCAAATAGCGCTGGTGACCCGCCCTGGAGGCGGCTTACGCGCGCAGGCGACCATGGCCGTGATGCTTCCGGTAGCGCGGATTACGGCGCCGCAGGGGATATCGGAACTTTACTTCCTCCCAGAGCCTGGAGGCTGAATCTCTCCCGCCGTCGCCACTCGGTCGCATCCAGCCCTGTGCAGGTGTCGTTGTAAGTAACCTCTCCTATGTCCGGCTGACGTATTAACCCTCTCGTCGTACTTGGCATTCTTTTGTTAGAGGACTGTAGGAAACCTAAGGAAAGCTGATGATATAAAGGCTGGTGGGATTTTGCAGCCCCGTTCCTAAATATGCCTCGGATGTCTTCGAGCCATCACAACAGGCCACCACCCCTGGTCCGGGCGATGACCACTAACGCATTGTCCTCTCGTATTTGAGAAGTAGGATCTCGCCTGCCATTTCACTCTGAGTGCCAGATATGGTATGTCGGATATTGAGTGTCGTCGGCCTCAAGTATACACTCGGCCAAGAAACAGGGTGCTCAATAGAGTTGCCCGGCCCAGATCATCGCTTTACGTGCTGTCGCAGCCCTTCAAGTTGCCAGCGCAAACAGGAGGTCGCTTACTCAATGGCAATATCATTAAAGACTCGGTATTAGTAATTACATTAAGCGTCCATATCCAACGTGAGCCCATTATTGGCATTTCGCTGCGGCGCGGACACCATCGTATGGACGTAACTATCGTTCCTATTCTCTCTCTCACCTCACCCGCTTTAAATGTCGCAGATATCCGCTCACAGGTAGATGTAGCAGAAGTCCCCGCCTTTGCCGCCCATGGTGTTGAGCAGTTCGCCGAGCTTGACGCTATCGCCGAGAACGCCGATGTCGACATCCTCGTCGAGGCTGCCGGGGCGGCCCTGGGACGTCCTGCCACCGACGGCCGTCAGGCGGGTGGACAGGTCCTGCATCTGCCAGATCCACCAGATGCGGTCGATCATGGCGTGGTGGAGGTAGAAAGCCGGGTCACCGTTGGACGCGTGTAGATCCTGTTCGCAGCTGGTCAGTGCCATCTGTATAACCTCGGAATTATCTAGGTTGGGTAACTTACACCACCCGGGTCACCGCCGATGGTGAAGTGGCCGCTGCCGTGCACGCCGTTAAAGCTCTGCATCGTGTCCTGGAAGCTGGCGATGGTCCTCGAACCAGTAATGAGGGAGTTGGTCTTGTCAGCCGTGCACTGCGACGCCCATGACTTGCTGATGTCGCGCTTGAGGCAGCGAGGGTTGTATTTCAACGAGGCTCCTGGGCCGAGGTTGACTTTCATGCTACATAAATATTAGCTTTTATGGACCACCCGGCGGCGCCTGAAAAGAGGAAAGTGGATACGTACTCCTTGAACGGGCCCGAAGTCACACAGGCTCCGCCCACCGAGTTGCCGCTCAGAGACGTCGAGTTTCCGTTGAAGAGCGGAGAGTTCTCCGGATCCTTGGCATAGCGATCCCAATTCCAGTACTACAGGATAACGTTAGTGATGACGATGATGACTCGAGGTAGTCTGTTTCCGTGCTGTCTACTCACCGGTTGGTAACCAGTGTATCCACAGTCCTCACGGAGAGCCTTCTCATAGGTCCAGAGCAAGTATCGGTGCCAGGATAGGAACTGAGACACAAAGTGAACATCATCCGTCATAGAGATGTGCACGGCGACGTAGTCATCGAATCGGCTTTTTGCGCCGGGCGCCACCCCCTCCTCCAAGAGAGAAGGCTTGGACTGAAGGCATTGCACGGCAGAGATGTAGTCCCCGCGCTCCGCGTCGCTCAAGTCGCCCCTAAGATGCTGTTAGTCGCGTCGGGCTTCACGAGGCGGGGCTCTACTGACCACTCTCTACGGATCGAGGCCGTCTCGAGGGTACATTTGCCAGAGGGGTTCTGCTTGAGATACTCCTCGAGGTTACTCATGCTCGAGTCACGCAGCTTATCCACGACATCGGGAACGTAGTTCCTGGCATAGTTCGTAGCGGTAGGTACCGACGTGCTGCTAGTGGGGGTCGAGGCGCCGCCCGTGCTGGTGGAGCTGCTTGGCGCCGCAGTCTCGGATGACACGAGTGATTGGCTGGTAGTGGTGGTGCTAGCCTCAGGAGAGCTCGGGGCCGGAGTCTCGGATGATACAAGAGATTGGCTAGCAGTAGTACTGGCTTCAGCAGAGCTGGTCGAAGCAATCGGCGACAAAGTAGAGCTTGCGGAAGATAGGATAATAGAAGATAAAGTTGAAGAAGGCTTAGTAACACTGGTCGAAGTCGTGCTAGCAATTGACGACGACGGCAAGGCGGTGCTCGTCGTCGATGCGCTGATCTTGACGCAGCGAGCGTCGGCTCCGGTGAGAAGCAGAGCTCCGAAGAGGTAAAGGGCGGAATGCATCGAGGCGATCATTTCTTTATTTGGGGGGCGTACTAAACGAATGACAGATTAAATGATCGATAGCTGCAGTTAATAGGCGTACTGCATGGCGGATACCAAATTACTAGGCTCCTGGCAATGAATGACTGGGGTTAGGAGACGGATTACACCTATAATGATTGACGAAGAGTCTCGCGATGAGGCATGGCGAGGCAATCGCAGATCAGGTGTGACAGACATGGAGCATTGTTTATATGTTCCAGAACTACGCGAATCTACCTGATTATGAGTGGCATGATGTTTGATTTTAGTGATATAGCACCGCATAATATAGGGGTATAAGTCCGGGATTGCTGAAGACTAGCACGATGGACTCACTTACCACAGACGGGCTTCGGGTAGAATGGAATATCGGACGTGCATACTATCTGATTGCGGGGACGGAGTCCGGAGACAGGCAGACCCTGAACGGCAAGACAACAACGTCGCAAAGTCATTGTGCTTCGTTCAATTGATCACAATCACTCAACAGGCGAGACATGATTCGATCAGCTCCCGTTGAGGAGTCCGAGCACGCTTCCGATGAAGGTCCCCCCAGCGCTCTGGATTTGGAATCAAGAACTCGACGCCCAGCACCAGACTACATAGTAGACTCGGGATGATATCGCTTCAGTTGGATTGGACCCGCAATACCAGGGGAACTAATGGTCAAAGCGAAAGGAGCGGGATCACCTTGCCGGATATGGCAAATCATCAGCCCCAAAAGAAAAGAAAAACATAGCCCAAGCGTGCCGGCGCTAAAGCAGGCAAAGTGACGCACGGTCCCGTTGCCCAATGAGGACATTATGCCCGAGTGCAGTGCCAGCGGCTGCATGGTTACGAAGAATAATTGCATCGCATATAGGCAGTTCAAGCTACGGACGGATGGTACTGGAGCCCCCCGTGCTTGCTAATTGTGAATTAGTCGCGAATATAATGAATGATGGGTGAACTCAATTCGTAATGGCTTGACAAGCTAATAGACGATATCTGTGCGCAGCAGTAGCTCCTTATCGGCCCCTTTGTTTGTTTGTCCACTAGTCTAATTGGATATGTTGTGCCTTGTGAGTAACCCTCGAGTATCTGAGACGTCCTCTTGGCTCTCCGCCAAAGCCTAGCGAAGCGTAGGCTGTCAGACCAGGCTAGCTAAAAAGCCCACAGAGAAAATAGCAGACCTGTCCCAGCCAGTCCAGGGTTCCCGTAATAGCAAAGGCGTCTTCTTCGCACCCAAAAACTGGTCCGGATAATCAGCCCGGACCAAGTAGAATATGCTGGGCAGGGTCGTCCTTCCTGTGCGCAGAGGTATTCTTTAAAGCTGTCTCAATACTTAGAGGGAGGCGACTTGCTATCACTCTAATTTATTGTCCAGTAGTCGATAGCATTAGGAATAGAGTATAAGCTGTTCAAAACCGCCTCGAATCTACACTGACTCAGGACTACGGAACTATCTCGAAAGGATGGGAGAGGCGCATCTAATATCCTACCTTCTAGGTTAGTGATACAGGGGGTCAAGGATGAATTAATGGAAAGGTCTAGACTATGGTGTGATGTCTATAGAAGGAGGCTTCGGAACCCAGATCACTAGGCTAGCTCCCTATCCAACTTGAACATGGTCGTTTTGACCCCTAGGCAGCCTTTCTTCCCAACTATATGTGAAATTCATGGGTCAAATAGTTGAGAGTTTTTCAAGGGATAATTCGGGAAGCTAAAGGTAGCAACTCTGCGCACCATTGAACAATATGAAGTCCGTTGGTAAAAGGGGACAGAGTGGCAGAAAGACTCTTCGCATGTGGCAAAGGCGACAACTCTAGAGCCGAACAGTCCTTAATGTGACTAGATAGTATAATATACCCCTAAACACGTTTCAATTTGCATGTGGACAGGTTAAGGTAAAGGCCCCATGTTTATATCGCTAGAAAATGAATTAACACGATGGATATTATGTTCTTCATCCGGCCGTTTCATCAGGCCTGGTACTATCATAGACGGTTTCAAAGGAGTTCAGAGCTTGGACTACTCAAATATCCCCTTTATTACCCGAGAGCAAGACCTGGCTGAACTATATCATTCTATATCCGGCCTACTGGTTACTCTGTCCTAAGGCACCTCCTAGCTACTTGAATAAGATGTCCGTTTATATAGAGAGCGACCACGTTTCAGTTGGCAATACATTATAAGTTATATACCACAAAATAAACCCAATAAGATCAGCGCCTCTCTAATCAATGCATACAGTCGTTAATACAGATATCTTCATAAAGTGTTAGGAACATCTTATACAACTCCTGGCTCCAAAATCGCAAACTGATCCCTGTCAGAATCTAGCACCGCCAACGCGTCGAGTGGCAATGTGACCATTGGCGTCGTACACCCGAAGTCTACATTGAACAAGATAGGGAAATTCTTCTCGGCCATGCTCCCTTCGCACAAGAGCCCCCTGATTACGCCGACGAAAGCGTCACTCATCTCGGTGGAATCGTACCCGTACGGCCGCCCTACCACTAAACCCGCCGCTTCGTCGAACACGCCCTGCGCGATAAGGTCCGCGACGCCGGCCAACACCCGCGGGAGCGGGTTTCCCGAAACGTCGTCGTCGCCCATGGTCGTCTCGAAGAACACGATCCGGCCCCGCCAGTCCGGGACGATACTGCGCACCCCGTGCAGGCGCGCCATGGCGGTCAGGCAGCCGCCGAAGAGTCGGCCCCGCGCCCTGCCAGGCCGCAGCCACTCCCAGGCCGGCGTGGGGACGAGCTTCGGCGGCTGCGTGGAGGCCGGCTCGCTGAAGAAGGGGGCGAGGTAGGGCGCGTACATCGTCGACCGCGGGACGTCGCCTAGGGCTTCGCGGCTCGCGATGGCGCGGAAGAGGTGCCTGACGCAGAAGGCGAGCGGCGAGGCCTCGTCGTCGACGGAGCCGGCCTCGCCGAGCTCCGGGATGGCCCCGGGGCCGTAGAAGGTGCGGAGGCCCGTGAGCGCGTGCAGGAACCAGTGCAGGCCGGTGATCTCGGAGTAGCCCACCACGATCTTGGGGTTGGCGCGGATGACGCCCTGCAGCTCCGTGTCCGCGATCAGGGCCGGCAGCAGCTCGGTGAAGGACGGCCCGCCGATCGTGCAGATGACGGCGGATATCTCGGGGTCCGAGAACGCCGTGCGAAGCTCGGATAGCCGGCTCTTGATGGAGGATTGGATGCTCGTGTCCGGGGTGAACAGCTCGCGAACCTTGTACCCGCGTCCCGTGAGCACGGCCGTCGCCCGCCCCATGACCTCGGGGAAATCCTCGTTGAGCCGGGCGGAGGGCGAGATGAAGGCTATCGTGGCGCCGGGCTCCAGGGCCTTTGGAACTATAGTAGGAGGCATTTCACGCTGTAAATAGCATATCACTGGTGTCCAATCCCAGACCTTCTGACGCCGGGAATTCGGAATCCTTTTATTTACTCTTGCGGGCGGGGACGACTTATATTGGCCCCCTAGGTCCGCTAATGCATACTTGAGTAACTATCGTGTATGCAGCTCCGCCACTTTCATGCAGGGGCGGGCTTGCAGGTAGATCACGTATTTCCTGAATTTCCTCAGCCTGCACGTACGCCGGCGGTACTCTCCCTTGAATAACTACACCGACTGCACAGATAAGACCTCGTCCAAAGCCTGAGGGGCTTGATGACCCTGACAGATGATGCAGCTAGCAGCCCGCTTTATAGTACCCGTCTGCGAACAACTGAACCTAGTGCGGTGCTAGCTACAGTAAGAGCTCAACTAGTCGGTCTAGCAAGTGAGCTTGTAGGATTGACCGCTAGCGGCGCAAGAGTTTAGCGCCACAACGGTGCTCGTGCCCGTGCATCCCGTGCCGGCGTAGACGGTGACTGCGAGACGGTTAATTAGTAAACACGTCGCTCCTTGGCCAGATCGAGCGGGAACGCGCCGCTTACCCTTGCAGGCCGAGTCGCTGAGAGACTGAAGCCTCACGCTCTGGAGCGCGCCGGTGTACGAGCCGCATTGGCCAGCCGCCGACCTTGGGATTTCGACGGGGAAATTCGGAAGACCCGCGCACCCCACCGTGCCGTAGGCGTCGAGCCTTGCTACCGCCCCTTGACGAGCGTCAATGGAGGCGGCGCTGGAACCGAGGGCCAAGGTGATGATGGCGGCAAAGGTAGTCGGGATCTGCATGTTGGCTTCTGGGAGTTTTACTTGTCTGGTCTAATTAAACTGGCCCCACATCTAGGGGAAAAGCTGGGGAGAAGCAGCTTATATACTCCAGAGATCAGCGGTCTGCCATGCCGACCTTACCGATGGATTCCTATAACAGAGGTAACGAGAGAGACTTTGCAGACATCCATTAGGTCGATTCATCAGGATTTAAGTCGAGAACTGAGGCAGGATGTAGTGGTCCGCAGAGCCCCAGTCCAGGTATTTGCCAGGACGGGAAGCTGAATGAACCAACTTAGCCTCATGCGGCGGCCGCCGGCCGCAACCGTTCCTTCAGGCTTCGTGTGCGGCTGTTATAGGGCTGAGCAGGGCAACCATTAAAGTAGGTAATTGTTACGATTGGTCCAAATGGTCATCTTGAATCCTTTCGATGCTAACTACTTAAAGCAGTCATGAACCACACACCACACCGAACTTAGTCGCTAATTATCCTCAGGGGCCACAGCTTACATTCGCTAATACTCCCCATATTGGTCTAAGGGCGATATAGAGTTCACTGAGACATTGCCAGAATTGAATACCAAAGTAATATCAAACTTACGTAAGTCTCGGAACACTACCGCCGATTTAACTGACATAAAGTTTACATGACATGCATCGTCCTCCAGACTCATCCCAGCCCACTCCATCTTCGCTCACCTGCCAATTACTCGCTCGCCTGTTCGCTATCCGGAGAAGAATGGAGGGCGTAGCCCCCGTGTAGATACGTATTGGTCACGATGATAGCGTCATCGTAGTTGTCATCTCCCCAGTTCAGGCAAGGGGGAGCCTTTGGGTAATCCTCATACAGCTGTCCATATTCATCGCAGTCCTCATCTTCCGAGTCCAAGGCAGCCGGGACGGCATCATCTTCTTCCTTGGCCCGGGGGATCGGGGGAAGCTTCCCCATTTTGCGGTACACGCGCTGTTTTACGCTGTCGTGATTCGTGCCGATGACGAAGAATCGCGTGCCGGAGTAGTCGAGCACGAGATGGTCAAGGACATCTCCCGCGATGATTGCCGCAGCTCCCGGCTGGTAGCGGACCTTGACCTTCAATTGCGGTATGCACAGATTACCCCCTAGACGGTCCAGTTAGTCTCCTTGCTCCGAGCGGGCAATTCTCGAGATGTTAGATACTCGCCTCGATAGCGTCCCAGTGTCAGAAGTCCCGCCATACCTCCTTGGGTGTCGTTGATGTCCTTGTGCCGCTGCGTGTACCCGTTTATGCCGAGGACGAAGAGGGTGATGAAGTCCTCCTCGTCGGTGGCGAACTTGCACCAGTCGTCCAGGTTCTCCCGGACCTCGCGGCTCTCGGCGTAGAAGCGCGGGGTCAGCGGCTCGGCGAGGAACCTGAGGAGATTTGTAGCCTTGCCGAACACCGCCTGACAAAAGTCCGGGAACAATCGGCGCGGGTAATCCTGGTCGACGCTCTTGCTGAACAACGCGAACCAGCTCGCGAAGGGATGCTCGCCGTGCGGGTCTCCTGGCTGCGCCTAACAGCCATAATCTATATGAAGCATATCGGATTAGTGGTGGATCCCTCGGATGAGACGTGTAAGCTCATGATAACCGAGGCTCAAAGCAGCGAGTAATCGAGCTTTGGGCCCGAATGAAGAGTCATCTACCCATAGGAGGTTTTGAGGGGTTCCAACGATAAGTGGGGATGTGTCACTCACGAGCCACCGCCATTTTGGCGTTGGGAAGCGTCTCGACCGTCGCTCTCTCCATGTCGAGCTCCGGATGAAGGCGCCGCACGTGGTTGTCGACGACGTGGCGGCTCGTCTCGGGGGCGGGAAGCGGGGTGAAGAAGGACCAGAGGTCGATGCACCGCTCGAGCAGGTCCGCGGTCTCTCTATCGTACAGCAGTTGAACGGCCCCCTCGACATTGGCGAACAGCACACGGCGGTAGGCGTCGCTCACGACGAAGATGTCCTCTTCGATCAACTCCCACAGTGACTGTCCAGCGGTCTGGTCCACCAGGTAGTTGTAGAAGTGGTCCTCGTCCCGAGAGCCGCCGGTCCAGTTCGCTTGCCAATTGTCCTTCACAGTGGCCAGCCACGTTGCGATATCCTCGTTCTCCACCGCGGCGCGTCTCCTGATCTCGGCTCGCTCAGCCTTGGACATCAGCAGCCAGTAGCGTTCCTGTGCCGCGCCACGCAACTCCTTAAAGAACCGCTTGCGAGGCGTTTTCTTGATCGGGATTGTCGAATTCTTCGTTCTCAACATCGTCGCTGCGAGGTACTGCTGCACCGGCACCGGCATGCGCTCCTCACCAATGAGCTCTTTGGCCTCGATCTCGGACGTCTTGCTCGCTGTGAGTTGTCAATCGTGGCGGGGTCCTCTTTGTCGAGATTCAGCGCCTGCATTAGCCGAACAGTCTTGGTGCCAATGCGGAAAGAGACGACGATTTCCTTGGCATCATCGCGGACGACTGTCCAATCCCCGGGTCCCTCCGAAAAGGTTGCCGCCAGAGTCTTGATGTCCGTTGCGGAGATATCTCTGAACATCTCTGCGATACGCTCTACCTCCTTCGTCTTCATTATGATTTTGGACTTCAGCTGACCCATAATTGGTTCCATGATATCAAACTATAGTGCATGTCAATAATAACCCCTATCCCCGGGGAGTAAAACCTCCAGCTGCTACGTACCATTCGTGGATCTCGAGGGTGGCCGACATTGCCGGCCCAATAGGGATACAGGGCGTAAGGATCTCCCTGGATGACTTCCTCGCGCTTGCCCAGCGTAAGCAAGCCCGTCCTGCTCCGCTGCTCTTGAGTGAGCTCGCTGAGCTTTCGGATGCGCTTGGTGCGGTGGTTGAAGGTGTTTCGCTGGTTGAGTAGGGTCTCGATCAGCTCCGTATCGGGAATTGAGTCTGGCGCGTCTGCCCGGTTCAGGTAAGGCATTCTCGGCTGGCAAACGATTGATATGAAAATGCATACGATAAAGGTTGGTGCGCAGTGTGAATACAGAAGTAAAGGAGTCAATGACGTAGAGAATAGATCTGTGACTGGTAGGCAAATTTGCTGGCAGTGAAAGACTCTGGTGAGAGAAGGAGTGTTCTTTCACTTGGTAATCAGGAGATGCGGGAACATATAATAGGGTTCGGATCAAGTGAAATCAGTGCAACAGATGCTACTGATGGCTGCCGTTGAATAGGCGGGGAGGGGCCTGGTATCGCAGCAAAAGTTCTGTCTAGCGTCTGTGTTTTATGGGGAGAATTTGTTAGGTGGATGGCTTCCCATATGTAGAGGGCCGTGGCGAATCACGCGAGGGATGGGTGTCATTTGTGGATGCTCGTGGTTCCCGTCTGCTGATTGCTGATGCATTCGGATGGGTGCCTTATTAAAAAAAGTACAGTGCATACCTTTATCTCACTTGGCCTTCCCATAACAACATCACCTTATTGCTCATATATTAGTCGAGTATAACGCGGAGGTTCAGTTCCAATCGTGTAGCCGTGTAGTGTGTTGGTTTCATTGTAACCGAACGTAAACAACCGAATAGCAACATTCACTTGAACAAGACTTTTACTGCATTGACATCTAGGTTCCCCAGTGCCCTCCCCTATTGCCTTTTAGGAAGCCTTCTTCCTCCCAGGCCACTTCCAGTCAGTCAAGTACTCGGGATCACTGCCATTCTCGAAGGCCTCGTTCGACGCCGCCTGCTGCTGACTCCTGAGCTTCTCTCGCGCGCTGGCGGCCCTGTTGTGCAGATGTGGCATGCGGTCGATGGCGTCCATGGCGAGGCTAAACCGGTCCGTCTGGTTGCGGATGGCGAGCTCCAGGGGCGTGTCGATGTTGCCCTTCTCCTTGTACCCTGTACTATCAGTTAGCAAGGACTTCACAGGTGAGGGGAGGGCAAGAGCCTCAGAGAACGGCCAGAGACGTACCTCTAACGTGGATATTGTGGCTGCCGGGCCGCTTGTAGGTCAGTCGGTGGACGAGCCACGGGTACGAGTGGAAGTTGAATATGATGGGCTTGTCGGCTGTGAATATTGATGTCCATTCGCTATCTTCCAAGCCGTGAGGGTGGTCGGTGTGGTGGATCAACTTGAACAAGTCGACGACGTTGACGCAGCGGATCTTCAAATCCGGGAGGTGCTGCAGGAGAAGGTCGATGGCGGCCAATGTCTCCTGGGTCGAGATATCGCCGCAGCAAGCCATGACGACGTCCGGCTCTTGGCCTTCGTCCGTGCTGAACTGCTGCCAGATACTGATTCCCTTTGAGCAGTGCTCGATGGCCTCCTCCACAGACAAATACTGGAGGTGGTTCTGCTTATCGGCCACAACAACGTTGACGTAGTTGGATGAACGAAGGCAGTGATCCATAGCTGTGGCAACCCGTTAGTAGAAACCTCATCGGCGAAAGGCCAGGCGAACTCACTTGACAGGAGACAGTTCCCGTCCGGAGGGAGGTAGATGCGGACAACAGCCGGGCTCTTGTTGGCAACGACGCTCAGGAAACCAGGATCCTGATGGGTGAAACCGTTATGATCTTGCCTCCATACGACTGAGGTCAAGAGGATATTCAGCGATGCCACTTTGACTCGCCACTCGACTTCAAGACACTTCTCGATCCACTTGCAATGCTATATCCCTTGTTAGTGTCCGAATCCGGACCACTTGAATGGCGATACCCACCTGATTGACCATCGAGTCAACAATATGAATAAAAGGTTCATAGCTATTGAATAGCCCATGTCGACCACTGAGGATGTAACCCTCAAGCCAACCCTCGCAGGTATGCTCCGATAGGATCTCCATGACGCGGCCGAAAGGAGATAGGTTACCGCCGTCGGAGTCTTCCTCGAAATACTCGCCCATCCACACCTTCTTGCCTGCTTCGTACACTAGCGACAGCTTATTGGACTCAGTTTCATCGGGACCCCACAACCGGAAGTTGTTGGGATTAAGCTTGATGATGTCCCGAAGGAACGCAGCGAAGTTCTTCATACTGCCGGCGGAGACCGCACCACCCTGATCGACCTTGATACCATAATCTTTGAAGTCGGGTAGCTTGAGTGGTTTCATGAGAATGCCGCCGTTCGCCACGGGGTTTGCGCTCATACGGCGGTTGCCCTTGGGGCACAATGCGTCCCGCAACTCAGGGTTAAGCCTACCCTCCTCCCCGAAGATACGATCAGGTTCGTAGCTACGCATCCAGTCCTCGAGCTTCTTCAGATCATCTGGGTTCGTGCGAACGTCCGTAATCGGGACCTGGTGAGAACGCCAGAATCCGCTAAGATAGTGGCCGTTCAGCTTCCGGGGTCCAGTCCAGCCCTTCGGCGTACGGAGAACTATCATGGGCCATCTTGGTCTGAAGGGCTTTCCGGAATCGCGAGCCTGCTTCTGGAATTTGCGGATCTCTTGAACGCAGTGTTCGAGAGTGGCAGCCATAGCCTGATGCATACTCTCAACCTCGTCGCCTTCCACAAAATAAGGCTCCCAGCCATATCCGCGCATGAGCTGCTCGAGCTCCTTGTGGGTGATACGCGCGAGCACGGTAGGGTTGTTGATCTTGTACCCGTTGAGATGCAAGACTGGCAGAACAGCTCCATCACAGATGGGGTTCAGGAACTTGGTACTGTGCCACGCAGTCGCCAAGGGACCGGTCTCGGCTTCGCCATCTCCAACCATAGGCAGAGAAATCAAATTCGGGTTATCGAACACGGTGCCAAAGGCATGTGAAATAGAATATCCTAATTCGCCACCCTCATGGATGGAACCGGGCACCTCGGGCGTAGCGTGAGAGCCGGTACCGCCGGGGAAACTGAAGTATTTAAAGAATTTCTGCATACCGTCGGGGCTCTCAGACTTCTCGGGATACACTTCAGAATAAGTCCCCTCCAGGTAAGCTTGGGAGAGCACTGCGGGGGCGCCATGTCCGGGCCCGGAGATGAAGATCGCATCCAGGTCATACTTCTTGATCAGTCGATTGAAATGCATGTAAGTGAAGATCTGGCCCGGCGTGGACCCGAAGTGGCCCAGCTGTCGCGCTTTGATATGCTCGACCTTCAGGGGTTCCCGGAGGAGGGGGTTCTCCTTCAGGTAGATCATGCCAAGACATAAGTATAGGCTGGCATTGAAGAAGTCGTCGTACTTCTTGATCTCATCCCTCGACAGAGGCTGCCCTTGAATGGTAGATCTGGCAGGCCCGAAAGGCCTTATCTGCTGGACTTCGACATTGTTCGCGTCCATTATGCCGTATCAGAAGTCGCAATATCCTGGATTAAATGACACCGCTCAGTTCGGTTGTCTGATCGCGAGACTCTGCTCGGCCATGGAACGGGAGATTCGGTCTGTCTATGAATCAGACTGCTTGAGATCTCACAAGAGTTGAATCGAATACAACATGAGTTGTGTAGCAAGCGAACGACCTGAATAGATGTCATAGAGGGGTCATAGAGAGATAACAACCTGAAACCGCTTGCCCCACGGGCGAATCTCGGGTTGAAGTCGATGATCAAGGTTACGTTCAAGAGGCTACATCTAGGTATATAACTCAAAGCAGGATTTTGATGTACCTATCTACAGTATCTACAATTCATGAGCCAAATATGCTCTCCTCGTAAAATACAGGTGCATGTTTGTATGTGTAAGAGTGAGGTCTATCATACGTCATAGGCTAGCTAAAGTCACTTAGCGTAAGTATGCATACATGTCAGCTCTTACAATGGGAGCTCTCTCGGCAGGTACAGTTGAAACTCAAAGGCAATTAATTAACATGCCTTGTTAGATACCTAGGAGGTGCGTATAGCATTATCTACACGTTTTATTTAGAAACAATTGCTCGTTTTCTTATGCATCACAAGCCGTCCCAAGGGCCCTGCCGGACCGGGCACATTTTGAGGAGGGTCCACATTCGACACCAGCGCCGGGGAAACTCGCTAACATCCCGGTGCTTTGTTCGGAGCCCCGCATTCCGGACCATCAGGCTGGTCGTCGCTGGAATTCGCCTACACCTGTTCCCCTTCAACGCCCTTAGGGAGGCACCAATGCTACATGCCGAAATCTGCCTCAGACGGCCTGGGGCCCGAGCAATGAGCCCTTAACCATCAAGCTTGTGGCGTTTCTTCTGCGGGCGGTAGCGCCACGACCAACCGCCCCCGGTCGAAATCGGTTCCAGAGCTCGACCCGGAAACCTCGGAAGAATCCCATCTCCCCATGTACGCGGCTCCGTGTATGTCCGCCTCGTAGAGCTCCTCGGGCTCCTGCTCGGCCGGCTCCATCCAGCAAGGGCTGTACAGGGCCGAGTTCGGCTCGGACGACTGCAGACTCCTCTGCCCCCGCTCGGGGTTCCACGGGTCGTTCGGCTTCGGCGGCAGCCTACCAATGGCGCGGTAGGCGTAGTTGCGGACGGGCTGGTGGTTCGTGTAGAGCAGGAAGATGCGGTAGCCCGTCCAGTCGGCCACGAAGTGCTCCATCTCCGATCCCCGGAAGACCACCGAGTCTCCGCGCTGGTAGGGCACCTGCATACCAAGCTGCGGAAAGCATAAGTTTCCCCCTGCGAAGGTCAGCGAAGAGCGCAAGAGTAGGACGGAGCGCTTTCGAACGCACCTTTGTAATTGCCCAGGGGCACCAAGCCCGCGAAACCAAAATCCACATCCGTCTGATCTGTATGCCTTTACGTATACGAGTTGATACCCAGAGCGACTAGAGTCGCAAAGGTAGGTTCTGACATGTTCATTTTCTGTAGGTCTGGCAGGGCGTTGAATACATCGCAGCACGTCTGGTATTCGTCGGGGAGCAGGGCACTGAAAAGGAACCTGACAACTTCCGAACCTAGTCCGAGCACGTACTGCGTAAAGGTTGGCATGAGTACACGGGGGTAATTTTCCAAGACCTTTCTGGAAGCGCCCCGTTCAAAGAGCGTATCTACCGTGCTCCAAACCCTATCGGGATTGTGCCTGCCTTTCATCGCCCAGGTACCGTAATGCACAACACATTGCTGTCGCTGTTCGATTTCCTCGAGTGTTGTTGCCTTTTCAAGGTCCATTTCCGGATGTTTTGTGTCGCGGATGAAGTCATCGACCATGTGACGACTAGTCTCCGGAAGTGGCAGAGGTGGGAGCGATGCCCATTTACGCACGGCTTCTTCAACCTTGTCCACCTCGTATTCACCGTACAGGAAGTGAAACAAACCCTTAAACTTGCAGAGAAGTAACTCCGAATTTTTGTCCACTACGAGAAGAATGTCCTTGTTGACCACCTCGTAGATCTCAGTGTCTGCCGCTGCCGCTTCGTCTCGTTGGTAGCTCCAGAAGTGGTCTTTCGTGTGGCTGTTATCATCGTCCCGAATCTGCTTGATCAAGGAGAGTATCTCCTTGGGAGGATTTAGGGCCTCAGTTCGCATAGCATCCCGTTGGCATCGGGTCGTCTTGACCCAAAAGGCACGGCAGGCGTCGCCTCGCATCATTTTGTACCAGCTTTTACGATTCTCGGAACCTTGAGGGTTTGTGGGAGTCGGGCGGTGCATGGGAACCTCTGGCGCTTTGCCAGAATGAATTCGCTGTGCCATGAGGAAATTCTCGATATCGCGGCCCATGGGAGACTCAACCGCATACATCTTGGCGTCCGATAGCTCGGCGACTTTCTTAGCTCTCTTAGCTTTTCGGTACGAGTCCTTATCCTTGTAGCAAACGTCGTGCAGCTTGATATACCGCACGGAGAAGCCTTCGACCACGAGGTCGACGACGAGCTCCTCGGCTGTATCTCGAACGGTGTCTCCATCCTTACACACAGTGCTGTCACGGCTAGCAACACTAGAAAGAAAACGCTGGATAGCGGCGATTCGAGGATCTTCCCTCCTCTCGAAGTCAGTTTCTCCGAATTTAGGGAAGTCCTAGAATGACAGTTAGTTTTGCCATGCTGGTGACACACTAGAAAATTGGTTCACACTTCATAGCGCTCGGAGTCATTCCAGTGCGCAATGTTACCGCAATCTTTCAGTTTCCACCCTTTCGGGTCGCCGGGGATAGTCTTGTTCTCGACGCCATACTGGATGATGGGTGCTCTGGGAGCGTCCATAGTGACGCTGCTGTATTTAGCTCTGGAACGACTGATCAGGATTCACGGTGAAAATACATTATAGCAGTGATATCATATGACAGTGCCGCCCTCGGAAGTGTGCGGTGGAAAAGTAAGAAATACTTCTTATGTGTCTCGGCTCAAACGAAATCATATGTTGGTCGCGCAAACAGATTACTGTTGTTGCCTGTCTAATGCTGCCTGATCACCTTGCAGGTATCGAAGTACTGGCTGTCATTCGTTGTCTGTCGTCCATGAGACCGTTGCCCCAGGCATCCCGTATCAACGAATGCCCGAAAGCCACCACATATCCAAATACCACGTAAAATATCCAATCTATTCCCCGATCTTTTTTCCTTTTAATTCACATAAGTGACTGGTGCTTTTGGACAAATTACACTTCCGACCGTTTTATCCGGCATGTCGTTGCTCTATGGTCAGCAATAGTGGCTTTATCTTCACGGGCGTGAAGCGCCTTAACTAATTATCACACACTACGAAACCGACGTGTGGGTTAAATGGTAATCCCATGGTTCCTAGCGTAGATACTGTAAGTAGTAGCCGATATTTCATGTTGGTTCGCTTCATCTGTATGGCCTGATAATATACCCCTTTCTTAATCAGAGATATGAAATGTCTTCAAATTTGTGTTTATAGCCCGGTATTCAGAGGTTAGGAGACCACGCGTGACTAAGTTAGGCTCTCGCTCTCTGCTGCCGTTCCTGTGGCTAGCGCCCATATCATGCATGTCTTAGTTCGTCGTGCCTGTTCAGCCTCCCCCAGATCCGCCAGGATCTAGCTTTCGGGAACTGCGAGCTGAGGCTCGATCATGAATCATCGATACGCACCCGTCCGATCGAGCGGGAAGAGCCCAGTAGTGCGCAACCAATCGTGTCTATAAACCAATTATAACATCGCTCTGTTGCAGATAAGGGGTAGCCCTGTTAAGCATCAAGGCTTGGAGCCATGTAGCACCCAGAACAACCTTGTTCCTGGAATCCTATAGCATATAGAGAGCTCCCTAGCCACTACACCCTAGAGACCGAATCTAGCCAGACAATTATCACTTTCCATACGCTATATGCACCTTTATTTCCGATCAGCTTATCTGTGGCACGTTCACACAGCCTACATACGAGAGTAAAATCAAATATAATTTCAACCACCGTGGCTGCGGCTGTGCGACCAGTAACCACTCTGACTACCCATCTAAGTCCACCCTCATGACGGATACAGAACCAGAAAAGGGGGATAAAGGTACGCGAGCTAATGAGCCTCCATGTGACCGCCTCACGAAGCGGCAGAGCGCTTTATGCTCCACAGCATTATTCATTTACCGTTATAGCGACGCAACTAACACCGTCATTCCCAGTCTCCTGGAAATGGGGTAGCGGAGCGCCAGAGGGCACAGTGGCCGAGAGGAAGGACGAAGGGGAAATCACCATCAAAACCCAGCGAGGGAACACGGTCAAGAAGAATGCCGATCCGGACAATCCGGCCGTCCGCATCGAGCGCTCCGGGAACGACGTCGTGAAAAGGGCTTCAGAGTTGACGGTCGAGCAAGAAGGCCTCTGGAAATAATGAGGGAAAAGGGGAGGGTCAGAGGGAGAAGCGCAAGGCGGATCGTGAGGCGAGCGATGACGATGCGTAGGACGCCAATACAACGAACAAGCTCGGGAAGGAGGCCACTAAAAAGCAGAAGACTCAAGATGAAGACAGCAAGGGCCAGACAGAGGGTGAAGCAGAGGCCACCGAGGAGTATGGGGTGCCTAAGGACGCTACTGGGGATAATGATGGCGCCAAACGTGCAGGCGATGGGAAAGCGGATTCGAAACGGTAAGTACAAATAAGAATAATAAGGCTGAATCGAAGTTGAATGGTGGGACGAGCATGGCCAAGACCAAGTGGAACCCCAAGAAAAAAGGAGATGTAGGCCCGAGGCAGGAAGGGGACATTGTCAGCACGCGGACGAGAAGTCACAAAACGAAGTAATAGGACTATACAAAAATCAATTTGGGGCCATCTTTTGAGCTCGGGTATCTCCAAACTATTATCACTGTTACCTAATTTAGATTCTCCTTAAGTCCACATAAATCTTACAGATGTGACTCGCCTGCTAGTATTAGACCCTGACATCATACACTGAAGCATATGTGGCTGAAGAAGAAGATATTATCAGGTTAGCCTCCGAAAAGATTCTGGTTAGAACAAGAAGGTTATAAAGCCTTTTTAAATATATATAAAAATAGTTATAATAGAGAGAAAGGGATACCGGGGCTTCGAACAACGCATCCAACAACGCATCCACTAGTTGCAACGCTACAGTACCTAAGCCACGGCGTTGCCAAATAGACCTAGACTTCAGTAGGGTCTGACAGCTAGCTATTTATAGTATAGGCCGGTATGTACTCGCAACCAACGCATGCTCTTACCGTACTCATTATAAGATTGTTGTTGAATAAAATTTCTAGCAAACCTATCAGCATGTCATAACGCGGATAAAACATCCTTGGTCGACAGCAAGCATGCCGTGTCGGGCTCCTCGGACAAAACAAGAGAGAAAGAGACATAAGACTGCGGGGCCCGCGGGCCATGGGTACCGCGCTGGATGAGATCAGATCTGGGGTCCCGGGGCGTTGGTTACTCTATGACGGCGAACTGCTGATGCACACTCAGTTCTCTGACGTTGCATCGCCGGTAAGGGGGGTCACACCCCACCACACATGTGGTGCCAAGCTCCTGGGTCACAAGGTGCGTTTCTGTTGTCCCTTTTCGTACATCGTGCAGATCCTTCGAATGTAATATCCAGTCAGGACGCGAATTTCGGACAACATTTCATCCCAATCACTGCAATAACCATTTCAATAGACCCGTAACGTAGGATCGGGTTGCTGTTTGCAAGGTGTGATTGACTTCTAGCCGGAACAGGAACTTCGTTAAATCCTGCAGTGAGTGTACAGGCTGCTTGGAATTAATATTTATTTCGGTGCCTACATGGTCCAGCCATTTCAATACTCCAGAGTCCAGCTTGCTCTCGTCATTAATCTACTCTAGAGACGGTAAAGCAAGCTGCTTAGACCACCCCGCCGTATCGCCAACTAAGTCCTAAAAATGCATATGAATTCTATGCTTGTTGCAGCCACCGCTACGGCCGCCTCGACCACGCCAAGCCTGAACGTTCCAGCGTGTCCCGCCTTGGCTACAGTCCAGTACGACAACTCCGTACCTGATCGTGCGGAGTTCCCCCTCACACAGGTCGACCTCTGTTACGACGATGCTCTCATCCACTTCACGTTTACAGCCTACAACGAGACCAACTTTTACTTCGACGAGAGTCAGGGGACCAATGACCCAATCTGGATGTACGAGGTCATGGAGGCCTTCATCCACCGGGGCACCAACGACCCGCAGCACTACCTCGAGATCGAGGTGAACCCTAACAACGTCACCTACCAGGCTTTCATCTACAACCCCTCTAAGGTCCGAGCCGCCGATGCACCTCTGGACAGGTTCTACGTCGCAAATCCCCTGGCCGACGGCATGCTCGCCGAGACAACTCTGAACAGGGAGGCTGAGACCTGGGTCTCGAAAATGGTGGTGCCTTTGGGCCTCTTCAACGTCGACAACGGCAAGGGCAAGGGGACCGAGTGGAGGATGAACTTCTTCCGCACCGTCACCTCGCCGGAGATGTTTCCCGACCAGGAACTCGGCGCATGGAGCGTACCTGATGAACCCAACTTCCACATGACGCCCTTCTTCGGCCATATCTGCTTTGTCTAAGCGGTTGCTTTGCCGGAGCTGCTTGGAAGGCCCGTACGTAGATATCATATCATGTGCCCTACCTCGTGCGTAAATAATCATATTGCGAAAGATCAATCTCTGTCACACTGCTCCCCGCATGCAGTGGCGACTAAGCATAATTTAAATTCGGGTGCTTCTGCTTTGCATTCTCAATGTCTAAAAGGGAAATCTAGCATCAGTGCTGACCTCCTTTCACGGACGACACACTACATGAGATTACTGCGTAAATAGAGCTTAGCTGCGAGGTTGAGCCTAGAACGGACCCGCAGGCGGTAAAACTCTTGGCAAACGTGGAAACTAAGCATTAGGGGCATATGAGATAGCGAACTAACACCCAGGTGCCTGGCAAGTCCACCCTGGGGCCCCGCATTCACCCGTATCACTTATTAGTCAACTGAGGGAACGTTACGACTATACTTAGCCTAGTAATCGGGTACTTCCGCTAGGGCTGTTATCTTAAGCCTTTAGGCGAGGGTGAGGTGGCTAATACAGTGTATAAAATGGGTTTTCTGGGATTTATCCTCCTTTAACAGGGTGGTTTGGAACAAACAACATCTCGAGGACAAACTGTTTGCTTTCCGAGAGACGCCTTATCCATTTCATCCCGGTCATCAAAGCCAAAAAACATTATGCTTACAAGATACTGCTGATAGAAGCCGTCCGACTTAACAGGAAACCTAGCGCTAGCGTATAATTGACCCTACGGAAGTCGCTAAACACCGACGCTGCCAAATATACAGTAACGGACCTCAAACAGTTTCCCAAAAAGGATATACACAATACCATATTACGCCTGGCCGGCTAGACTAGAATCGGCCAGCCACTCCGGAAATCAAGCTTGTTCCAGCCGAAGTTATGCCTTTTCCGTTGAGGGAGATTGGCCTTAGGGTCGATGGGAAATAAATGATAAGCGGTTAACCGACGACGTGCTCGCCAACCCCACGAGAAGATGGTAAATAGGTAGGTAGGGACGTGCTTACCATAATGATAATAGATAAACGGTGCGCCGACCTCCGACGTGCTCATGACACCTTGGCTCCCGGGGGGCCCAGACGCCGCCGTGGCTACCCAGGACCATCGTGCCGCCACCCTCCGTAAGGCAGTCCCGGCCGGCCCTGTCCACTAAATCCCCCGCGAGGGTCACGCGAGCGGCGGACCATGATCTTGTAGGCGTCGCCCGCGCCGGCCCACCGGTCGTCCGGCTCGCGCGTCGCGCGCCTTGACGAGAAGAACAGGAAGTAGTACGGGCCGTGCCCGGAAGATGTGCGCGGCCTCGGTGGGGCTCCGGTGCGCGAGGCCCCGGCTGCCGCCGTCGAGTTCGTCGCCCCCGGAGATTATAAGCCGTCGACTTTTTGCTATTTCAGTTAGACTTCCTATTTCGGGTTTGCCTGGCGTTCACCTTAAAACACAAAGCCCACCTTCAAAAAGAACAGCTGTCTGCCGCTTGTAGATCGATTTCCTTCAAAACCCCTTTTGAACAAGGAAAGGCCCTTAGACTCTTCCATATATTACATGCCGAGCCACTCCCTTTTGTAATATCTTTTAATTTTTTCTCATGCGTTTTTTTCTGACTAGTCCCACGATTCCGCGTCTGTGATAGTCCCCTCACCCAGCTCTTCCAGTCTCTTCTCCGCCGTGGCCACGTCCTCCGGCTCTGCGTTTCCTATGATATCCCTCTCTCGTGTCTTGGACAGGAGCATGATGCCGTCCAGCGAGGAGCACTGCGGCAACTGCATGGGTCGCGTTGGGTGGGGACGGCCGTTCAATTCGCCGTCCTGGCTCCCAGCAATTCTCGGTGCAATTTGCTGAGTAGCCGGTTCAATTGGGAGCCTTAAGTTGGGTGATGCGCTCTCGAAAGCCAATTAGGGCAATACACGTCTTTGCACGTTTTGTCAGCTCTTATTGGGCTTGTTTCGCGGGTTGCGAATCTCCATTATTTAAAAGCCATGGCAGCCACCCTGGAGCGGCCGACGTTGAGATTAAGCGTAATCCTTCATATTTTCAAGCAACAGCACTTCTATCGAAAAAAAGATGGATCAGTTCGATCTCCTGGAACCTGAAATCCCAGATTATTATGCCGATCTCGAATTGCCACAACAAGCAAGCCCTCAAGCAATTAAAGCCGCCTACTATAGGTTGGCGAAAAAGCACCACCCCGATAAAAAGGCGCCGGGCAAGTCTATCGACGCTCAAGAGTTCCGCAAGGCTAGTCTTCAGGCGTCTATCTTGAGCGAGGACCTTGGGCCATCACAATGACCAACCAAGAACCCAACTAACGTATCGTCTTCCTGGCTCAGGTGCACGAAGCGTACGAATGTCTAAGAGATACTGCAAAGCGTTCGGCATATGATGCACATTATCAAGACCTGCGAGACCAATGGTCCAGATATCATGAATGCCAAGAAAATCGGCGCAAGAATGAAGAGCAGAAACGAACCGAGAAGGAGCAGCGTGCTGCCAGGAAAAGAGCCGAACAAGAGAGGGAGGCAGCAGAAGCAGAGAGGGCACGGAGAATGGAAGAAGAGAAACGAGCCGCCAGAGAGAAAGCAGAGCGCGAGAGGTTGAGGGAGGAGAGAATCAGGCAAGCTGAAGAGCGTTCTCGTGAAGCTGGGCGAAAAGCGCGCCAACAACAGGAGCAGGCGGCAAAAGAGATGCTACGCAGAGCAAAGGAAATGGAAGCAGAAAAGAGGTCGGAAGAAGCGGCCAAGAGAATCAGGGTCGAACAGGAACTAGCAGCGCAAGAACGACTAAAAACCATTTTGATCGAGGAGAAACTGAGCGCTGTCCGTCAAAACTGGGCAAAAATGCGGGAAGCAGCAGAACGTCAAGGAGCTGAGCGGTCACAACCCGCATCTTCACGATCACAACCCGCGCCTTCACGATCTCCCGAGTGCGCTCATCCGCAGTTCGGCTGGCCGAGGAAGAATGGCAAGTCAAGCTGTGTATTCTGCGGGGAGACTCGTATAAAATGGTATTTTTACTGCCCAGAATGCAAGGTGCCAGCTTGTCCAGGTTGTAAAAACAGGCATTGTGTATATTAATCATCGAGCCGGTTGAGCTGGTGCGGTTGATCGAATTGAAAGATGGCAGTTTCATAATCACTGTCAGATATAGGGGACATCAGTTATGTTGTTGTATTAGGCTAGATAATAAAAGGGGCTATGCGGACGACTATATTAGTCCGAATTGGTTAACAAGGGAAACAGGTGAAAATGGGCCGCTTATCCACGATGTTCGGGTAACCAAATGCTAGGCAACCCGCTAGAAACCATCTTACTTCGTTAGAGTAGGGAGAATGGCTTCAAGTATTACATCTCAGTACCGTAAGCCTGTGTTCATAACCTTTCTTAGATATCAGGGCCCAAAGTGTACGTGGGAGAACGGCCCTTAAGTTGCGGCCAATGGTTAAAAATCACTGAGTGACTTGGGCTACAATATGATAGACCACCTTCCACCGTTATATCGAAAGTGAGCTAAACCAGCCTAACTAAGAGCAACTTCGAGTATCTCAGAACGTCATCCATTATATATACTTATAGTTGTTCAGAACTGTTCTGGCCATACGCCTGCCCCCCCAGCTCAGGTCGAGTGTGATTCGCGGAATTTGTACGCTGAGATATCAGTTGGGTGCCTGCCGACCTCAAATCCGGGGTAGAATGCGGGGGAGATCTGTGGGGTAGACCCATGCATCAACCAGCTAGACGCTATCATTACACCGAGGAAGCGAGCTCTGAGCTGAATTTAAGGGCGGATGCGGGAACTCAAGGGGGTGCATGCTTGTTACTAAGTCCTAGCAACCGAGACGATGCGCCCTCCACTACTTTCAGCACTTGCCACGGTGCTTGTCCTCGCCGGTGACGTCGAGGGATGTCAGACGGACGATGACTGTAGTCTGAACGGCATCTGCTCCACATATACAAACACATGTGAATGTGACCCGGGCTGGGCAGGCGACGATTGTGGCAAACTTGACCTCCTCCCGGTCACGAGGTATACAGGGTACAACTATACCAACGTCACATTGCCGGACTACTACAGTGACCAGGGAGGGAACTCGTCCTGGGGCGGTCAAATCATCCAGGATCGAGAAGATAAGGGGCTCTTCCACCTCGTCATCTCTCAGTTCGCCCGCGGGTGCGGTCTCTCCGGCTGGAGACCCTTCAGCAAGGTGATCCGGGCCGAATCGAGAACCGGTCCTGCAGGACCATACCACTACGCACAGGATATACTCGGCACATTTCGCCACAATCCAACCACCATCTGGAGCCCCGCGGACGAGAAGTACTTGCTGTACACCATCGGCCTCGAGACGGATACTCCTGATACCTGCAGGTCGTACAAATGGCCGAACAATGTCTCGGTCGCGAGTGCTCCGGATATCCGAGGGCCGTGGTCGACTCCGCAGCGCCTAATCAACGGAACGAATCCTACACCCTGGCCGCTTTGGAGTCCCGACAACCCGACGCCGGAAATGGTGCTTGGGGTTGAAGACGGTCTCATATACACGGCCGACGGCTTCGCTGGGCCCTCCTACAACCTAGTCAACAGGATGCCGTGGAACACCTCCGACTACAGTGACCACTGGACGGAAGATCCTTTCCTATGGCGAGACAAGCGTGGGAATTGGCATATCCTTTGTCACTGGATGATCGACATCGCGGAGCGTGGAGAGAAGTTCCCGAGAGTGGGCGGCCACATGTTCTCGAGGAGCTTGACTGGGCCTTGGACGTTCAAGCTGCGGGAGGTCTACAATACGACTGTGCACTTCACGGATGGGGGCAGGACGGATTACTATCGAAGGGAACGGCCGAAGCTCTTCTTTAGCGACGATGGGCAGATGACGCCCCTTTACCTCGTCAACGGCGTTCAAGAATTCGGTACCAAGGCGAGTTATACGTTGATCCAGCCGATAGGGGCGAAGTCGAAAGTCTACGAAAAAGCATTGGGGTTTTAGGAGCACCATAGTACTTCTTAAGTTTGCGAAATATACCAGCTTTATTGTCATGCTTGGCTTTGTATCACACTCCCCATCATTCGAGCATCTTCTCATATTTTCTCACGAGTGGAAATGGACGTAACGTCTTGCAAAATTCTGTAGGTTTGGGGTAATTGACCTCTGCTAGATTGACTGTCAATTGGTTAAGACAGCAGCATGCAGTCTAGCTGAGGTGCTTCTGTAATGCATCCGCGAAAGTAATTACCACTAATCTTCTGAGGCTACGACTAGGACTACGATTAATTCTTCAGGGCGTGAGATATGTCTTCAAAACTCGACTCTTTCGCCTTTTCCAGCGTCCCGGCTTGAGTGTCTGCCGTCACTTGACTTGGCCGCAGAATCTCAAACAACCTGGGTTTGTTCAGCTGCGTTGCACTATTAACAGGAGAGATTGGCACAGCCCGAGCAGTGGAAACAGTTGACCCGTCCTCCTCGTCATCGTCGGCGACGATGCTGATGATTCCTAGGCCGAAGCCTTCTGCTTGGACACTTAAAACAGTCCTGGTGTAATTGTTGTTGGCTGTCTGCTGGTAGGCATCATGCAGACGTTTGGAGGGAGATGTCGTGCTGGACACACTTGCTATTTCCGCCTCGACGTTGGCGTTAGGACGTGTTAATCGTACGTTCTCGGTCTTTCCCTCTCTCTGGGATATGTCTTTACAACGAGCAGAAGCAGCATATGACTGGACGTTTTGGGAACTACCGTATATGGAAGCAAGGGCGGTGTTACGTCTTGACTTCTCCTCAAGGGCCCGTTGACGATGTCTATGTTGCTTCTTTCGGTATTCACGATACCACATCACAACAGCCAGAAGTGCGACGAAGGCCACAATCGTGATCATTGTAGGTAACCATACCCGTGGAGAAATGGGCATCGGCACTGAATCGGCGTCAGCTATCTGTCTTTTGCTTCTTTCATTCGCTTCAAATGGGGTTATTGAGAGGCCGAGATAGAGGGGGCACTTTGACCGAGGGTTAAAAATAATAGGAGGCATGGTAGTTGGGTATTAGCTCCCAGCAGTTTTCCGAGGAGGTTAATGGGTTTACCGAAAGAATAAATTGAACGCTTTCCAGAAAGCGTCGGTTTATTTTCTCCTTTCTCCGGCATTGCCTTCTAATCGGTTCCTAGTCATAGTAAATCAAGGGCATTTATAACCAAAGGTATCGCGAACAGACTCCTCACAACGGCATTATTCGTGTACTCTGATAGCCCTGATTCACCATAACAGCAGCTTTGTTCAGGGCAAAGCTTCCTTTGTTCTCACGAGAAGCAATGGTCTCGCAGAGACCGGTCCATTCAACCTTCTCTACCCTATAATACAACAGTGTTGTTCCCAGCGGGATTGGCTTGTCCTAAAGTCTTTGTCTTTATTAGCGATGTTCGGTGTAGCTGCCATAGTTAACGAGTTTAGCTTCTGGGGTTTGAAGGTTGTCCGTGCAGCATTGACGTTGTGCCAAGGATCGATAGATGCACTGGAGGATGCTCGAGATATGTGTCGGCGTAAGGCGGGTAGCCGAGGGGACTTTCCCGCCGTTCAGGAGTTAGAAAAGCTAAAGTTCTGAGCGTGCTCGTATGCCCCTGGTGCTATCTCGGATCAGAATGATGATCCGAGAGACTCATCAGGTATCAGGGAGACAATGCTGCGTAATCTGTGCGCAACCCATACGGCGGTAAAAGTTAAGGAACCAAGAGCGCCAATAATCAAGCCAATAATTCCCGCTACAGGTAGGTCCCGGGACTAATGGACTTGCCATGGGCATTGCTCGTCATTGTGGTGATGACACTCGTATGCTATGCTAACAACGGCAATGAGGGAAGTTAGCAAGCGACCTAGCGGATAACCTCTAGAATACCTCCCGAGGGGCTGTTAGCGGTAATGCTGGGAGGGTTAGACTCATATAAATGTCCAAGGTCAGTGCGAGTATTCAATAGACCGCCTATGATTTGACCATACACATGATGGATCAGTTTCATGGACTGAGACTTTCAAAGGCTGCGGAATACTTCTGAGTCGACACCGGTTATCTAGTCCAGTGCGGTTGCGTACCACTCAGATCCGGTCATATACCAAGGAGAACCGATTTGAACTCAATATTCCGGCAATGGGTGCGAGTCCGCTTCAGTATCATGCGCCTCCTGTCAATGTCGTCTCCAGTCCGCCCATGACTTCGTTGGTTCGCCGCAGACATCGCAGGGTGGCCTTGGGTTCTGCTAGCTGTCAGTCAAGACTCTCCGTGGGCGTGAATCGAATACCATACCGTTTCATCCGAATATAGAGGTTCGGGAATCCAGTCTCGTCCTGGGTCGAAGACAATGAATGTACCGATCTCTTTGTTCGCGCCGATTGCCCACCTAATCTCCTCAAAACCGGCCGGGACAGTCTTGGCCAAACATTCATCAACTCTCCTCTCTGCGTAGACGTTGACCCAGTCATAGCACACGAACATATGACGCGGGTTATCGAAACCGAGTCGCCCGGCTCTGAAGATTCTGAGTGTAGCCTACTCCTTTGGCTTTGAATAGCCGTGATACCCGCTCTATGTGCTTGGGCCAGATCCGTGATCCTCCAGTCGGAGGTAGGTCATTGGATATAAGAAATTCGTCCAATTTGGGGACACTGACTTGGAAGCCTGAAAGGTAGGAGATGAGTGGCATGTTCCTAATAGGAGGAGAGAGAAATTCTGGTTTAAGCGTAGATATAGTTTGCTCTATCCATTCGACCGGGCTGAATAGACCTTTGGAGGCCTTTTATAGATGTACCTGAATCACTAGGTGAATTGAAAACAGGTGTGTTTCTGCCTGGTATCCACGCTTCAGAGGCTCGCTGCAAGTTGATCTATGGCTTGGTAGGCTGAAGTGGAGTCATCCTCGGAAAATATGGAAAGAGACGGATGCCAGCACCGGGTCACGCTAAACACTTGAGTCAAAGTGGATGGTTGCTCGCCACCCTAGCAATGACCAACCACATATAATACACATATATATATGATGAAGGAAACTGTAACCACTGTGATGCATCCTTCAATAACGTACGGGCAGGGCATACTTTACCGTACGCGTTAAACTATCCCAAAAAGGGGGAGGGGTGAAAAGTTCCTCCTGTCGTATTACTGTGGCTTGGTAGACTTTTAAAACATAACTCATAGTGTAGTAGTACTGCAATTCACGTGAGAGCTCCATGTGGAATGTGAGTGTATCCCTAACGGGTGACGCTAATGCAGGCTAAGGTTAGGCGAACCAGGGGAGCTCTCCGACACAATTTAGTGACGTCGAACCCCTCCATATCCTCTGAAGGATTAGTGTAGCGGTATTTGTGCTGTTTCAAAGCATCAAAGAATCTTACCGAGGCCATCACGGTGCCTCTTTTCTTTCTCGGCGACATTGCGCAATCCCGAGACGCGCCTATATATATAGTAGCAGGCATCTTCAAACCACCCATAACCTCCAAGGACTTTCAATTTGCCATCCGACTCTCCAAGCCCACGATGAGACCTGCCGCCGAGGAGGCATCACAGCCATGATATCGAAAAGCATCAGTCGGGTCTCTATTACCGGCACCGGCGCCTACCCGCCGTGCCTCGGCTTGAACCAGTCCTATCGGAGCCCTTGGCTATCCCGGAGAGGAATCAGAGTCTTCGCGACATCGCAATGCCTCCTTCGGCGAACGCAGCTTGGCTTGTCTGGCGGACCGGCTGGAAAAGACGGGTTGCATAAGGCGTCATTTGGATCATATGCGTCCAAGAAGCCGGGGCCGGATGACAAGAAAGACCCGCTTGCCCCGGTGGACAAGAGCGCTCAGGAGCAGCGGAAAGCAGATTGGGCAATAATGAAGGAGATGTCGCGGTATCTGTGGCCCAAGGACAGCCTGGACGCTAAGGTGCGCGTGTCGATTGCCGTCGCGCTTCTGGTCGGCGCAAAGGTGCTGAATGTGCAAGTGCCCTTCTACTTCAAGAGCATCGTGGATGCCATGAATATTGACGTGGGCGCGACCGGCGGTTCGGCCGCCATGGTTTGTGGGAGCATGATTCTGGCATACGGTGCCACGAGGATAGGGGCGACTGTCTTCCAAGAACTGCGCAATGCCGTGTTCGCCTCGGTAGCACAGAAGGCGATACGGAGAGTCGCCTGCAATGTGTTTGATCACCTTCTGCGGTTGGACCTCAACTTCCATCTCTCCAAGCAGACCGGTGGCCTCACGAGGGCCATCGACCGGGGTACCAAGGGTATCAGCTTCTTGCTTACCAGCATGGTCTTTCACATTCTGCCAACGGCTCTAGAGATCGGTATGGTATGCGGCATCCTGACCTGGCAATACGGCGCGAAATTCGCTGCTATCACTGCAGTGACGATGACTGCTTACACCGCATTCACCATCTGGACGACAGCGTGGAGAACCAAATTCCGCCGGCAGGCCAATGCCGCAGACAACAGGGCCTCAACCGTAGCAGTCGACTCCCTGATCAACTACGAGGCTGTCAAGTACTTCAATAACGAGAAGTTCGAAGTGTCAAGATACGATAAGGCATTGAAAGATTACGAGAAGAGCTCCATCAAGGTGGCCACGTCCCTGGCATTCCTAAACAGTGGTCAGAACATCATTTTCTCCAGTGCGCTAACGGCAATGATGTACCTCGCCGCTGATGGCGTTGCGAGTGGTTCATTGACTGTTGGCGACTTGGTCATGGTCAACCAGCTGGTCTTTCAACTGTCAGTGCCGCTCAACTTTCTTGGGTCGGTCTACCGAGAGTTGAGGCAGTCTCTCCTAGATATGGAAACGCTTTTCAACTTGCAGAAGGTAAACGTCTCCATCAAGGAGGCTCCCAATGCAAAGGCGCTTCACCTGGCAAAAGGCGGCGAAATCAAGTTCGAGAACGTGTCATTTGGTTATAACCCCGAGAGACCTATCCTTCGCAACCTGAGCCTCACCATTCCGGCAGGTAAGAAAGTCGCCATCGTTGGTCCGAGTGGATGTGGCAAGTCCACAATTCTGAGACTTCTATTCCGGTACTACGACGTCGAGGCCGGTCGCATTCTTATCGACGACCAAGACGTCCGTAGCGTGACGCTGGACTCGCTGCGCCGGTCGATCGGCGTCGTCCCGCAGGACACGCCGCTCTTCAACGATACGGTCAAGCACAACATCCGGTACGGCAACATAGCGGCCGACGACTCGGCGATCGTCGCGGCGGCGAAGCGCGCGCGCATCCACGACACCATCGCGAGCTGGCCCGGCGGGTACGAGACCAAGGTCGGCGAACGGGGCATGATGATCAGCGGCGGGGAGAAGCAGCGGCTCGCGGTGTCGCGGCTGCTGCTCAAGGACCCGCCGCTGCTGTTCTTCGACGAGGCGACGAGCGCGCTCGACACGCACACCGAGCAGGCCCTTATGCTCAACATCAACAGCATCCTGCGCGAGAAGGCGCGCACCAGCGTCTTCATCGCCCACCGCCTGCGCACCATCTACGACTCGGACCTCATCATCGTGCTCCGCGAGGGCCGCGTCGCCGAGCAGGGCACCCACCAGGAGCTCATCGACCACGGCGGACTCTACTCGGAGCTCTGGAGCGGTAAGTTGATAAATAGTGTGGTGGAGTTGAGCTTTCTATCTAGGGCGTTTTGCTTTGGGGTGTATGTGTGTGTGTGGTTGGCTAACTCTATGTGTGCAGCGCAAGAGACGTTGTTTAACTCCGACGAAGAGAAAGATGTCGTGGCCGCTGGGAGCACCGACGGAGGCGAAGCCGCATCGAATGATGAAAGACCTCGTGTGACATGATAATCGCCTACGGGTCATGTCGCGAAGACCTTGCCGGATTCACCTGCTTGAGGATGGGGTGATCACGAGGCTTATCGGCCGTATAGGTGAGAGCGTTGAAGTCAGCCCTGGGCAGTGCAATTAGTTATGGGAGAGGTCGCGGTTCATCCGAATTCATATAAGACGTCATACAGCTGTACACGAGCATCTAGGGGAACCCGCCTCTTACGTAGCTAGGAGGGGTCGTCACTGAATCGAATTCAAAGCAGATAGCGACGACAGGAAAATCATTTCTTGCCATCTTCCACACCTGCTTCAGGAGAGTTCGGACGTCCCTATTATGATAATATACAGTACTACGCTAAACACGTAGTGGCTCGAACGTGTCTTGTCCCTGTATGTCTGTCTCAGTGGTATAAACGGTATAACAATGCTTGGTGCTAAGGTTCTCAGAGCTAACTAGCGTTTAAGAACGGACTGTAAACTGCAACGGCGATTGAAGATGGAATCGTATACGGCTTGCATTGAATTGGATATGAAGTAGCGAGTAAAGTGTTCTCGGTTTCCGAGAGTTTCTATACTCCCACCCCTATCATCGGCGAAAGAGATTATGTTGCTGTAAGACAAATGGAGGACTTGCTTGCTAACAGAAGATAAGGAATGTCTAGAATGCTGCTTAACCTGGAAGTAGTCGAGGCAATCCCATGTAGCCATACAGGACTAATGTGCTGACATGTTTTGAAGAGATGAGCAGCGAGATGCCCAAAGACATCATCAGAACAAAGACAGGTACTCCGCCCTCTAGCGGTGGCCTGAAAGCTGGGGGCGAGGCATGAAGTTCCGGTGTAATGAATGACCTCTTCACATGCTGCATTGCCATGCAATTTTGCCGCGAGTAGGACAAAAGACCGACGAAAGAACACCTCCTCAGACAGAGCAAGGGACAACTGCTAGAGGTCCAGCGGGCATCCCGTTTTGGGTTTTCCTCGTATAGATTGCAATGGACAAGGTCACGGCCGGCACTCACATATGGGCAGAAGGTAAGATGCAAGCATCGAGTTGGATCTATGTGATTAGCAGTAAAAGGGGGCCGAGAAAAGGCAGGGTTATTTTCTTGAAGTCCAAAATCCGATTTATCGCATGAGACGCCAGGGCTCAGGTTGCAATGCAAGAGTTCGCGCTCCACCAGTTCTCTGCGATTATCGCCATCGAGCTTCATCTGACCCAAGAGATCCGCCACGACCGGGCATACGTTCGTGTTGAAGCGCAGGCGTGGAAGGAACGCCGTCTTGGTGCCGCAACTACGCAATCGTCGACATTCGTTGCCTAGTAATCCACCGCTCAGTTCCTGCGGATCTGGCCTGCCGGAAGCCTCGGGTCGATGCCCAGTACCAGGAGGCCGGGGCGAGTGCGAGATCGGACTTCGCTTAGGATCTTGCAAGAGACGCACATTACGAGCAAGCAAGCGGGAGAGTCTTTGCTCTTTTTTTCGTGCAGCGGTAGTCTAGATTTGCTTATCTGGCATTGCCCCCTTTCTGGCGATTGTAAGTTTATGTGCCAGTTGGCAGCCAGTACTTAGTGGCACCATGCAGCAATTTTAACAGCGCCCCCCTGCTGCTGCATGCCGCCTGCTACCCAATCCAAATCTAGACGTCTACCCGCCGTGTCGGCGGCGGCCTTAGGTTCTCTCGACGATCATCGCCTAGTTACTACGAGAGCGAACCGGTGTGCATTGGTATTGAAAGGCCACAACGCCTCGCGATTTTTGATTTCGATGTCAGCCGCCTGGAGGGAAGTAGCTCAACAGATAACCGGATATGATAGCTCTGGAAGCTGCAAATAGCGGTCTGAATTTACAGAAAATGAAGGGAAAGATTCGCGAATGTTGGGATCGCATGGATAACCACTCGGGCGAAACCATGATTGGTCGGCCTTCGAGTCGTGTTACATCCCGTGATTGCCTCCTGGGGCGTCATCCGAACTTGACTTCCGGTGGGGCATAAGTGCCGCTAACGAGCACACGAGAATCATGCATATACCAAATCACCAGCGGCAATATTACTTGTAGGTAGCATCGCGAGACATACCTTGAATCTCTCCCGTCAAGCCGACCACAGTACCGGAGCTCCGGTCTGAGGTATCCTTAGACGGGACTCTCGCCCTGCCCTCTCGGACGCGTGGCTGAGGTTATCTCCATCTGCTTGTCGAAGTAGCCTGCCGAGACCTTCTGGCGACGCTACGCTCCACTAATGGGCATGAACAACGTTACCCTATTAGCGAACAGCCACACCCTTCCTCGCTCTGGTTGCGCTCCCATGACTTGCACGAGCGGCCGCAGTATGTCAGGAAAAAACCCACCTCTATATTATTGAGGGGATTTGAATCGAGGCCGATATGTTATTAAGCACGTAGAAGATGTCCCCTTTCACTCATCGCAACATGCTGCATGCTGCGCACCTCAGGACCTCCTTCGGGACGCCTCAGGAAGCG
>QJNX01000136.1:0-146228 GCA_004155925.1 Monosporascus sp. MG133 | reverse complement strand
ATTTTTATAATATTATTATTAATATAAACCGTACGATTAAAATTTAATAATTAATTAAATTAATTAACCGTTATACGTTATAAATTTTTATTTAATAATATTATTAAACTTTAAATAATATTTTCGATATTATATTTTTTTAATTAATAATTTATTAATTTTATTTATATAATTCCGGAAAATATTATAATTTCGGATAACGAAAAAGTTTTATAAAAATTAAACTTTATTTTAAAAAAAAGTACTTTAACGGTTAAATATAATAAACAAACGTATTATTTAATTCAAAAAAAAATAACGTTAACCTGGTTACCGTATTTAAAACGGCCCCAAAAAAATTTAAAGGAAAAAATAAAAATTTTACGACCGTAAGTTTTTCCAAAAAAAGTTTAATTTATTTAGTTAATATTTATTTAAAATTTTTTTTTTAAAATCCTTTAAATTAAAATTATTCGACGGAATTTTTATTAAGTTATAATTATTTTTTATTTAATACCGAATTTATTTTAGTTATTTTTTTATTTAATTCGTAACTTTTACGTCGAAGGTTAGGTTTATAATTAATTATTTTTTTTAAAAAATATAATTACGTAATTTAAATTAACTTTAAGGAAATATATTGCGTTTATATTAAAATTACGGTTATTTAAAGTACGAACGGTATATAACGATTATAAAAAATTCGAAAATATATTATATAAAGCTTTCGGTATAATAAACGAAAAAATAAAAGCCGAAATATACTTTAAAACTTAATTTTAAAAAGGTCCGTATTTAATTACGGCGTTATGTTTATTTAATTAATATTAAAAATAAATTAAAAATAAATAACTTTAATAATTAAATTTTTTAAAAGCTTAAAAGAAAAAATTTAATTTTTTTTTTAAAAAAACCGACCCAAATTTTTAACCGATTATATTACGATAATAATTGAAATTAATAACCGATAATATAGCTGAAAAAATAAAAACGTTAAATATAATAATAAAATTAAATATTTTATTTACACTAATATTTTACTAAAAAATAATACGTTTTACGGTATATATTTAAGATTTATAAAGTTAAAAACCGTATAAAAAAAAGATTAGAATTAAGTTAAATGTTATAATTACGACAAAATAGATTACGTAAAAAGTTAATATAAAGTCCTTAAAAAATAACGTAATAATTAAACCCCGGTATTTAAAGGATAACCAAAAGATAAAAAGGCCGTTATTTTCGGCATGGTTAAAAAAAAACAAGCTTAATTTATTTTTAAAAATACGGAAAGGGTTACGAAAAATTAAAATATTTTTTTAAAATATAATTATACGATAACGTATTATGACATCCGGCCTAATAATTATTTAATAGTTACGGAAATTGGAAAAAATAAAAAAATTAATATTAAAAAAATTAATATTTCGTACGTAAAAAAAAAAAAATTAATAATAATAAGAATTAAGTAAATAAATTAAAAAATATTAAGATTAAGACGAAACTTTATATCCAAAAAAACCCGATCGATATAAGTAATTATACGTTATTTATTATAAAAGAATTTATTGCTTACGATACGAAAAATAATAAAAATATATTTAATAATAACTTACGTACATATATAAGTAAGGATTCGATTTTTATACCCAAACCGGAAACGACCTTAGGGACCAGAAATGGTACAGGTACCTATGTACTACGGTTATATAAGACGATATTAATGCTGTTATAACATTAGGGAGCTAGCTAAAGGGAAAAAGCTGTCTGAATAAGATCCTATATGCTATTACGAATAGTACGACCATAAGATATAAGAAAAATGGATTTATTAGATAGTAATAAAGGCCCAGCAAGAAATAATAAATAATTTATATTTCCGACGTACTTACGCCGACAACCCCGAAAATTTTTTTTTTTTAAAAAATTAGAAAACGCTTAATAAAAATGGCCCAGTACCATACCTAATATCAGGAACATCAAAAATATCAGGATTAACCGGCAATAACGATAAACGAAAAATGGGCCATAACAACAAACTGGTCGGAAAAGGCCAAAACCCTTAAAGAATAAATTACCAGCCTAATAAGTTAAATAAAATAATAATAAAAAAATTTCGAACTAAAAATTTAGTTATGCCGACGAAAAGGGTAGCTGAAACAATTATAAATACAGCCCCCCCCCCCAAAAAAAAACACCACCTATAAAGAAGTTATAGGCTGGTAAAAGTAAAAAAAGTTAACATATACCCTTTAAAAAAATTTTATATACGATAATAAAAAGGACAGAAATTTTTTTTTAATTAAAATACGAATCAGGAAAAAATAATATACCGTTATAATAAATTACGGAACTAACCCGAATTATACTAAACTGAAAATAATTAACGAATTACGTTTATTATGAAAAAATAAAACTAAATTTTATAAAGTTAAAAATGCAAAAAAGATTAAATTTATTTATAATAACGAATAAGTTAACCGTAAGATTAATTACTTTAAGATTTATATTTAAGGACGAAAATAAATTATTAATTATAATATTATCTTAATACGAAATTACCATATAATTTTCGGCAGAAAATAATTATATTAATATAACCCTTTAATTAACTAGAAAATTAACTAAATAAAATTCGTTTTATTTTTTATTAACGAAAACGATATAAAATTTTTTTTTATTACTTAATTAATAATAATAATAATAAATGCAGGTATAAAGATACGATAAAAACCTTATTATTTAAAAAAATACGATATATATAAAAAAAGGGGCAAAATAAATATATATAACGCATTATTACCATAATCCGAATACGATTATACGAAATAAATAACGATTTATAACATTAACTTTAAAAGCCAGAAAAAATGGTAAAAATATTATTATAATATTATAAATACGAATAACTTTTTAAGGAACAAATCGAAACGGAATTATTAAAACATAATAAATAAAACCATAAAATAATTTTGAAAAATATCAAAATAATTTCCTTTTATCTTATATATAACTTAAATTAACAAAAATTATACGCATTACGAAAATACTTTAAAAATAAATTACGTAAAAAATATATTAAACGTTTTAAGTTACCGGCAGGATATCTTATATTTTTCGTACCAAAAAAGAATAAAAAATTATAATTAATAATCGATTACCGATAATTAAATAATATTATAATTAAAAATCGTACATTTTTACCCTTAATTATTAAAATGAAAAATTATTTTTATGAAATTAAATAATTTATTACCCTAAATTTACGCGATAGGTATAATTTAATTCGTATTAAATCCGGAAACGAATAAAAAATAACTTTTAAAACCAAATACGGATTATACGAATATTTAATAATACCATTTGGATTTATTAACGTATCCGTAACGGTTTAAAAAATAATTAATTATATATTATGTAAATATTTTAATATTTTTATTATTTATTATTTCGAGAATATCTTTATTTACTTAAATTTAAAGAAAAAACATAAAAAATACGTCCATAAGGTTTTTTAGGTCCTATAAAACGTTAATTTCTTAATTAACGCCGAAAAAAATAAGTTTTATAAATAAAAAATATTATACTTAAAATATGTTATTATTCCGGAATATATCAAAATGGATTTTAAAAAGATAATAAGAATTCAAAAGTAAAAAGTACTTATTATAATTACCGAAATCCAAGTTTTCCTTAAATTCGCCAATTATTATTAAAAATTTATTCGTAACTTTAACAAAATCGTAATACTTTTATTTAATTTAACCGAAAAAAAAACCGAATTTTAATAAATAACCGAAATAATTTTTTTTAAAGGATTAAAAATATAATTATTAATAAACTAATATTAATTATATATAACCCGAATCGTTCCGTAAAATTAAAAACCGATATTTTAAATTATACGTTATACGTAATAATTAGATATAAAAATAATTAAGGTAACTTATATCTTATTATATTTTATTTTTATAAATTTAAAAAAATTAAATTAAATTATACCATCTTAAATAAAAAATTCCTAATTATTATTAACGTTTTTAAAAAATTTAAATATTACCTTAAAAAAATTTATACCAAGTTAAGGTATATATAAACCATAAAAACTTTACCCGATTTATTATTACCCGAAAGCTAATAGAACGATAATTCCGTTATATAAAATATTTTTCAGAATTTAATTTTATTATTATTTATAAAAAAAAGTAAAAAAATAACAAAATAAATACTTTTAATAAACGACCGGACCTAAAAAAAAAAGTTCTTAAAGTTTTATACCAAATATTTAACCTAACCAAAAAAAGTTATATAAAATTACGGCAAATCGTAATAATTAAAAAGGTAACATTTAACTTATACCAAAAAATTTAATAATATAACGATTAACTATTAGAGGATAAAAGAACCGATAAAATCCAAATATTAAAAGAATACCAAAAAGAACTAACGCGCGAAATATACGAATACTAATTATATAAATATCCGGAAATTTATAAAATTATAAATTAATTATAACGTACATATTATTTCCCCGGATTAAAGTTAATAATTAAAAAGGTTTTATAAAGGTACGACTTATATAATAAAATTAAGGTATAATACCATAAACCATACGGAAAATTATAATTATTATTAGTCGTAAAATAACCATAAAGTTTAATTACTTTTAATTTTATTACTAAATTATTATTATTAAAAAACCTAATAACGGATATATATTACGATAATATTTTTATAATTGTAAATCGATTTATAAAAATTTTTTTTTACCATTTAATAAAAATATAAATGTAAAATAATTAACGTATATTTTCTTTAGATACCTTATTAACGTATACGGACTTCCGATAAAAATAATATCCGATATAAATACCATATTTACTTTAAAATTTTAACGAAACCTTATAATATAATTAAATTTAAATTATAAACTTTTTAACGTTTTTAAACCATAAATAAATAATTAAACCAAAAAAAATTAACCAAATATTCGAAACCTGTTTACGGTATTATATTAACTACGTATAACATAAATTATTACGAAAGTATTAAAATAATATTAACTAACGTTAATTTCGGTTTTGCGCCAAAAATTTACCGAAAGTTACAAAAAAAAGGATTAATTAATATCAAAATAATTTTTATTTTAGAATAATTTAAATAATTATATATAAAAATAAAAATAAAACTTAAATTCGTACGTATTTAAATAAAAAAATATTATAATTAAATAAAGTTAAAAAAATTAATTTTCTAAAAAAGGGAAATAATTGATTTAATTACAAAAATATTTAAATTAAACGACGTAATAAAAAATTTAACTTTAAATATATCGGACCATATAAGGTTGTAAAATTTTTTTTTTAAAAATAATTATTAATTAAAATTACCTCCTAAAATTAAATTATACCCCGTTTTTATATTTCCTTGTTAAAGTTAATAACGGACATAATTTAATTCCATACGGAACTAAAAAAAAAAGGTAATAAAAAACGTATTAATAGAAAAAGTTAAAAAAAAAACCCCCGGAAAAAAGCAGTACTTAATTAAATAAAAAAATTACCCGGAATCAAAAAATTTATAAAAATTCATAAAAAACTTTACGAAAACTTAATACTTATTAAAAAACTTTTATTAACAATATTAGCAGCGTTAAAATTAAGTACGTTCTAATTTAACGATTAATTAACAAAAGGAACGGTTTATACGGAAGCGGCTAATTCGGTTTCCAGCTACTATTACGTTTTTTCTAATCGTTTAAATTCCTTTATCGCTTCCGTACCTTAAATATTACGACGTAACATTTTAATTCCGCAACGGCGTAAAATCTTACGTTATTTTTAAAAACGATTTAACTTATTAACAACAAAACGAAAAACCTTTCGTACCTATTTTTTTTTATACTCCAACCATTTTTTCTTATCCAAAAATCGTTAAAATTTAAAAATAAAAGGATTAAATAAATTACAGAAATTATTATATTCGATATAATAAAAATACTTCTTAAAATCAGAATAAACCTTATAAACCCCCTGCTTAAATTTGTAACGAAAATACGAAATATAAAAAAATTTAACAAAATTAAAAATATTAATCCGTTTCGATTAAATTAAAGCATTATTACGTTTAAATATTTTTTATTTTTTAATACGGTTAAATATAACGACCAAAATAACCCGAAAATAATATATAAGAAAAAAAATTACTTACCAGATAAATGCGACAAAATAATAAATTTTTAAAAACAGAAATCCTAAAAAGAAAAAATCGTATTATAATTTAAAAGTTTGGCCCAAAAATAAACGGTCGGAAAGTTTAAAATTTATTTCCGACGTAAATCCCAGGTTACGTAACCGATTTAAAAGTTTTAAAGGCCTTAACGTTTTAAACCTTTTAAGCTTACGATAAGTTTAAAAGTTTTAACGAACTTAAAGGTTTAAGTCGTTTAAATACCTTAAACCAAAAATAATATATATACGTTCGTTAATTTTTTATAATTTAAATAATACCCGCTTATAATATAACTTAGTTATTTAAATTACCTTAATATTTATTATTATTAAACGTAATTATACTTTTAATTTATTCTTCAAATTCCCATAATATTACTGTTAAATAAACCGTACGACTAGGGTTTAATAGTTAGTTAAGCTAGTTAGCCGTCATAAGTCTTTACGTTTTTTTAATAATAAATTACGGCTTATACGGATTCGTATGAACCTTGCTAAAAGTATTAGGGAAATATTACGTATATTATACCAAATTTTTTTTTTTTAATTTCCATAATGATTTGCACAAGTTTTTAAGATAATTATGCACTTTTTTCGTTTATTTGAACTAAATTTTAAACGCCTAAGATTATGCGATTTAAGCCGATATTTAAGAAGCCAGCTTTTAATATAAAGTATACTTTTTAACTAGCCCTGGGTAGTTAAAGCATAAAAGTTATGGTCCGTAATTAATATATTACACCTTATAAATAGGAAAGGGATATTTTCGAGGGTATAAGGCGGAGGCACGAACCAAATTTTCTTTAAGGATGGCCTGGTTGGTTTAAATATATTTATTTTAAAAAAGGCATTGGGAATTATTGCCTTAAGTTTGTATTTAATTTTTAATTAAACCCGATTTAACTTTAAAAGAGAAAGATTAATTAATTAATTAATTAATACGACTTATATGTTTTTAGCAGCTCTTTATGCCGGGTATAAATCCGAAATACTTATTATTTATTACATTCGATAACTTCTTCATAACTAGTTTTAATACGAATACAATTTATATTGCCTTTATTATCTCTTTAAACCCAGGGCCTTCTTGTAACATACTTTAAACTATGCATTAATTAGGACCGAATCTCGACATTCCAGATTATTAATAGTATACCCAAATTTTTCAATTTTAAACACATTAACGTTTATTTTATATCAGTTATTTTCTTAAATCTCTTAATAAAGCCGTCTTTTTTACGAACCTTTTTTAATTTACGCATTTTACTTAATATATACAGCAATCTTAAACGTTTTATGAAAGTGTTTATTATTTTATAAGCTTAAATGCTATTAACAAGGTATCTAGTTATGTATATATATACATCTAGAAATATGACGTAACCGGAAGTACCCTAAAAATCGTACTTATATACTGGCCGGATAAAAAAACTTATTTAAAAAAGTGGAAATACGGTAATAAAATCTAATTACGTATAAGATATTTTTAATTAATTTAAACGTTCCTACCTAATTCTAATCATCGCTAGTTACAACCTAAAAGCCAAAACCCTTAGATAATCCGTATAATAGGTTTAGCGCCACCTAAAGCATGTTAT
The DNA here is from genome assembly GCA_004155925.1 of Monosporascus sp. MG133. Taxonomy (NCBI): domain Eukaryota; kingdom Fungi; phylum Ascomycota; class Sordariomycetes; order Xylariales; genus Monosporascus; species Monosporascus sp. MG133. The sequence goes on along the minus strand of QJNX01000136.1, from coordinate 138,421 downwards.
CCTAAGCTGGATTCGAACCAGTTATCCGTTGCAAGTTATAAGTTGCCCAGGCCTGTAGAAAGCGCGCAAAAGGGACACCCAGGCTTACGACCATTAAGTTATTAGGATTTATTATTATTATAAAATATTTATGTCTTTAATAAATATATGTATTTATAATCATTTTAAATTAGTATAAATATTAATAAGACAACAAATGCCGTTTATATTTTATAATATGATCTTTATTACCACCTGCAATATTATTGGCCCCCGAATGCAACGATATTCGGGAATTACTTTTTTCCTTTCCGCTTTCCCAATATACATTATTTTAAATTAACCGTATTTAAGAAATTATTTCCGTTTTGCAGCCTTTTCGCTAACAGCTAAAGGTAACGACTTATTTTGTAATTAACGCAGTTATAACGTAAATATAAGAATTTCGTCTTACGGGTATTCTTTTCTTCTTAAATGATTTGTTATACGCGTTATTTAAACGCGGAAAACGAATATCGGACTTCTTACTTTTATGGTTTTATAACCGAAACCATTAACATACTTATATCGCCATCCGGATTAGGTAATGGTCCCTTATTATCGATTTAAGCCGCTGTAAAATTATACTAAAAAATTTAATACGTTTTTAATTTTAAGTATTTTACAATTTTTGTAACTTTATATATTTAAGCGTGATAATTATGAAAGAAATTCGTAGAAATTAATATTTAAGTTTTTCTTTTTAAAAATACCCTTTTCTGAAAAATTATAGGCATCCCTCTTATAAATTATATAATCCTTTCCGTATCGGTTAACGTTCTTTTAATTTTAGAATAAAAAGACGAAAACTTTACGTTATTAACCTGCTTTAAATTCCGGAACCGTTCGGTAACTTTTTCCTTCCGATACCGATCGTTATATTATTTATTAAATGTTTTAAAAAAGGCTGAGAAGTTGTAATTATTACTTAAACTTATGATAATATAATATAAATAACTATACGTTGGTTATTATCTTTTAAACTATTAAATATAGCATGGAATTATCTTTCCATCCGTTTTCTGAAAATAATATTTATTTTTAATTTATAACTTATAAAAATTCTCCCTCGAAAAGACGTGACCGTATAAACAATTAGATAAAATGATAGATTGCTACCTTAATTCCTATACTTTACCCCATCCTTTTTGCAGGTAAGTTTTTTCGATATTAAAAAATTAGTACAATTCTAACCGCTTAGAAATCTTACTCCAAGGCGACTTTAGATTATCTAGCCCCGAGCCAGCTCCTATCTACGTCGATTTTTGTCAGAATTTTAAAAGTTTTTCGTAATCCGGAATAACCGGGTAAATTATCGTTCGTAATTTTTTAGTTTGTATTATTCCAAAATTTAAATTTCGAAATTTTTAAATCCGTTATTATTATTATCTTTTAATTTTCTTAATAATATTTTTATAGTATTTATATTTTTCGGTATAAATATTATTAAAAATTGATTACCGTTATTTTCGTAAATTAAATCGTATCCGAAAATTAAAAATCGAATTCGGTTTTTTTAAAATAAATTTTTTAAATCGACGGTATTATCGATCGTTTTAATCCGTCCAGTAATTTTATGGGGGCTTTAAATTATGAATAAAACGATTTTTTGGTAAATTTTTTTGTTACGGATTACCGGTATGGTATAGTTAAAATAGCGCGGCATATTTAATTATTTTGATAAAGGTAATTCGAGAAGCTGTGGGAATAATTAAAATTGGCAAAAGTTCGTATAACTTTTTATACGTACTTAAGGTTTACCCTTAAGGTTTATTGTTAAGGTTTATTTTTAAAGTTTATTTTTAAGGTTTATTTTTAAGGTTTATCCTTAAGGTTTATCAGAATCGAAGCTTATCGGCAACTACGTATTTTGCTTTAGAATAAGGTTTTATAGGACTGAGGTATATAATTTATCTTAACCGTAAAAATCATTAATTAATTATCGTATTCGAAGATATTGGGTATAATATCTATCGTATGGATTATATGTGTAATGATTTTCTGTGTATTTGGCTCAGCCTGGAAAATAAGGCTTGAACCTATATTAATCTTGCATAACTTATAAAAATGTACCGGCCGGAAAACCTTTCCTTAATCTGTCGAACTTTTCTAGCCATAATAATATTTTTAGCTTAATTCCAAACGCTAACTTAAACGCGTAAGTTATTTTTAAAATAAAAGTCGGTTAAGTTTGTACTTATTTTATTAACAGGATAAAACCCTTTTTTTTTTAAAAAAAAGGCCTTATAAGCTTTTTATTAATTAAATTTCATTTATTGAATAATTAATCCGGTTTTAAACTGTTCGATCACGTTTGTTAAATTTTAAGTAATAATACGCTACTTCTTAAACTAAGTATTTATAAGTTATTTTATAGCGATTAACGAAAGGGCTAGTGTTTTTATTATTACGTTTAATAACCCTTATACTTTATAGTCTATAAAAACTCTCTTTTAAGCCCTAAAAGAAATGTTCGAATATCCTTTTATTTAATCCCGAATATTTTTAAATTTGTTGATTATGAGTTAAAAAATATACAAAAGGCTTAAGCTGTATAATTTGTACGAAGTGGCCTTAAAGGGTTTTATTTCTACCCTGAAAAAACGGAAACCTAAAAGTTTAAGATATATGCGAAAATATATAACGTTACGCTCGCCTTGCGAGTTCCTAGCGGCTTGGCGCTGGCAAAAGTTCGGCATTATAATAGGGCTTAACGCAGCCCTGTTACAGGATTATCACATATTATATTAAATTTATAATTTACTATCAAAGTAATAAATGTTTTAAATAATAAAATTTTAATTTAAAATTAAAAGCTTATTTACTAAGATAAATTAGATAATTAATTAGTTTCTTTAAGGGATTTATTAAATGTACTAATAGTTACATAATACGTTTATAACTCCCGAACCGATAAATTTTATAAATCAAGCTAGATTCGAAACTAATAAAGAAAACTATAATATTTATAAGTATTATATGCGCCTTCGAAAACCAAAATGGTATATAATAAAATCCCCATTTAAAAGTATTAATATTTAGCTTTAACTGGGTATTTCAAGTTATTAATGCGGTTTAATAATTAGTTTCGAGTACGGGGTTTTATTTTTAACCTGTTAAAAACAAGCGGTTTAATATATATAGTTTATAAATTAATATTCTTTTAATAAAGCATGATGATACTAACGGATTATAATTATTTAATGCATTTTAAAAGGATCCGAGTTTATAATATTAACAGAAAAGTTGTTATTATTAACATTGTCGTTTAAAACTATAATATTATATTTGTCTTAAAAAAATACGTCCTCGTTTATTACTATGTTATTTCGGGTTCATTTCGTATAATGTACTTTAAAAAAAGAATTAGGCACTGGAATATTTTCGGTTGCTTATAAAATACTGTTTAAATTTTTTAAAGACGTTAATAATATAAATAAAGCATACTTTGTTTCCTTTAACCTTCGTTTTTCTCGTTATAAGGAATTATTAAATATCTTAATATATAACAACGTAAAACCTTCAGGCTTAAAACCGTTAAATATAAATCTTTATTATTAAATATAGCTAAATATAACTCATTAGTACACTATAAAAGATATATAAATTTAAAAAGAAGATTAGTAAAGATATATATAAAATATATAAGGCGACCCCCTACCAACGCTCCACCCCATTAACGCGCCACCCCATTAACGCGCCACCCCATTAACGCGCTACCCCATACCCGCGTTGCGCGTTAATCCTTTAAAGGATACCAAGTCAATAAACGATATACAATACGCCATATCGAAAGCGTACCGACGAAAAAAAAATTTTAATAAGGTTCGTTAAAAATTATTACGAATTTTAAAAAAAAAACCGCTTTAGCTTATTAAGTATTGTACAAGGTTAATTAAGTTATGCGTTACTGTTATGACCTGAGGGCTTGGCCCAAAAACAAACGGTCGGAGAGTCTGAGACTTGTTTCCGACGTGGGTCCCAGGTTACGTAACCGGCTCAAAGGTTTTAAAAACCTTGGCGCTTTAAGCCCCTTAAACCTATGGTAGGTTTAAAGATTTTAATAAATTTAAAAATTTAAGCCGCTTAAATACCTTAAGCCAAGAATAATATATATACGTTCGTAATTTTTTTATAATTTAAATAATATTAATTTATAATATAACTTAATTATTTAAATTATTTTTAATATTTATTATTATTAAATATAATTATATTTTTAATTTATTATTTAAAGTTTTATAATATTATTATTAATATAAACCGTATAATTAAAATTTAATAATTAATTAAATTAATTTATTATTATATATTATAAATTTTTATTTAATAATATTATTAAATTTTAAATAATATTTTCGATATTATATTTTTTAATTAATAATTTATTAATTTTATTTATATAATTCCGGAAAATATTATAATTTCGAACGACGAAAAGGTTTTATAAAAATTAAATTTTATTAAAAAAATATTTTAATAATTAAATATAATAAATAAACGTATTATTTAATTCGAAAAAAATAACATTAATCTGGTTATCGTACTTAAAACGGTTTAAAAAGAATTTAAAAGGAAAAATAAAAACCTTATAACCGTAAATCTTTCGGAAAATTTTAATTTATTTAATTAATATTTACCAAAAAATTAAGAAAAATATTAAAATTTTTTAAATTAAAATCGTTCGGTAAATTTTTTATTAAGTTATAATTATTCTTTTCTTAATACCGAATTTATTTTAATTATTTTCCCGTTGAATTTATAATTTTTACGTTAAAAATTAAATTCGTAATTAATTATTTTTTAAAAAATATAATTACGGAATTTAAATTAACTTTATGGAAATATATTATATTTATATTAAAATTATAATTACTTAAAATATAAATAATATATAATAATTATAAAAAATTCGAAAATATAGTACGAAAAGTTTTTAACGTAATATACGAAAAATAAAAACCAGAAATATAACTTAAAAATTTAATAAAAAAAAATCCGTATTTAATTACGGCATTATATTTATTTATTTAGTTTCGAAAATAAATTAAAAATAAAAAGTTTTAATAACTAAATTTTTTTTAAAAAAAAACCGACTTAAATTTTTAACCAATTATATTATAATAATAATAATTAAAATTAACGATCGATAATAGGCGTAAAAATTCAAAAACATTAAATATAATAATAAAATTAAATATTTTACCTACCTTAATACCTTACAAAAAAATAATATATGTTACGGTATATATTTAAAACCTATAAAATTAAAAACCGTAAAAAAAAAATTTCAAAACTAAATCCAATATTATAACTCTAACAAAATAAACCATATTAAAAGTTAATATAAGGCCCTTAAAAATAACGTAATAATTAAATCCCGATACTTAAAAAATAATTAAAAAATAAAAAAACCGTTATTTTCGGCATAATCCCAAAAAAATTTTTTAACCTATTTTTTAAAATACAAAAAAGGTTACGAAAAATTAAAATATTTTCCCAGGTTACGATTATACGATAACGTAGCGTTATATCTAGTTTAATAATTATTTAATAATTATAAAAATACAAAAAATAAAAAAATTAATACCAAAAATACGAATATTTCGTATATAACCAAAGAAAATTAACGATAAAAATAATAATAATTAAATAAATAAATTAAAAAATATTAAATTAGGACGAAACCTTATATTTAAAAAAACTTAATCGATATAAGAAATTATACATTATCTATTATAAAAAAACTTATTATTTACGATACGAAAAATAACAAAAATATATCTAATAATAATTTATATATATATATAAATAAGGATTCGATTTTTATATTTAAACCGGAAACGATTTTAAAAACTAAAAATAATATAAATACTTACATATTACGGCCATATAAAACGATATTAACATTATTATAATATTAGGAAACTGGTTAAAGAAAAAAAGTTATCCCGAATAAAATTTTATATATTATTACGAATAATACGATTACAAAACGTAAAAAAAATAAATTTATTAAATAATAATAAAAACCTAACAAAAAATAATAAATAATTTATATTTTTAACGTATTTATGCCGATAATTTTAAAAAAATTAAAAGAATTAAAAAAAAAATTCGGAAAACGTTTAATAAAAATAGCTTAATATTATACCTAATATTAGGAACGTTAAAGATATTAAGATTAACTAATAATAACGATAAATAAGGAATAGGTTATAATAATAAATTAATTAAAAAAAATTAAAACCTTTAAAAAACGAATTATCGACTTAACAAACTAAATAAAACGGTATAAAAAAAAGTTTTTCTAACTGGAAACTTAATTACCTTAATAAAAAAAACCAATTAAAATAATTATAAGAATTAACCCCCCCAAAAAACGTTATTTAAAAAAATTATAAGCTGGTAAAAATAAAAAAAGTTAATATATATTTTTTAAAAAAACTTTATATGTAATAAAAAAAAAATTTTTTTAGAATTAAAATATAAATTAAAAAAATGGGATACCGTTATAATAAATTACGAAACCGACCCGAATTATATTAAACCGGAAATAATTAACAAATTACGTTTATTATAAAAAATAAAACCGAATTTTACGAAGTTAAAAATATAAAAAATACCAAATTTACTTATAATAACAGAAAGGTTAACGGTAAAATTAATTATTTCGAAATATATATTTAAAAATAAAAATAAATTATTAATTTCGATATTATCTTAATACAAAATTATAACATAATCTTCGATAAAAAATGGTAATATTAATATAACCCTTTAATTAATTAAAAATTAATTACGTAAAATTTATTTTATCCTTTATTAACGAAAACGATTCGGAAAAAAAATTTATTATTTAATTAATAATAATAATAATAAATATAAACATAAAAATACGACAAAAATCTTATTACCTAAAAAAATACGATATATATATATAAAAAAACCGAAGTAAATATATACGATATATTATTATTATAATTTAAGTATAATTATACGAAATAAACGACGATTTATAATATTTACCTTAAAAACCAGAAAAAATAATTAAAATATTATTATAATATTATAAATATAAACGACTTTTTAAAGAATAAATCGAAACGGAATTATTAAAATATAATACATAAATTTATATAATAATCTTAAAAAATAACAAAACGATTACTTTTCATTTTATATATAACTTAAATTAATAAAAATTATACGTATTACGGAAATATTTTAAAAATAAATTACGAAAAAAATATATTAAATATTCCAAATTATTAATAAGGTACCTTATATTTTTCGTATCAAAAAAGATTTTACGGTTAATATTCGATTATCGATAGCTAAATAATATTACGGTTAAAAATCGTATACCTTTACCCTTAATCATTAAAATAAAAAATTACTTTTACGGAACTAAATAATTTATTATCTTAAATTTACAAAACGGATATAATTTAATTCGTATTAAGTTAAAAAATAAATAAAAAATAACCTTTAGGACCAAATACGGATTATACGAATATTTAATAATATTATTTAAGCTTATTAACGTACCCGTAACGTTTCAAAAAATAGTCAATTACGTATTACGCAAATACTTTAATATTTTTATTATTTATTATTTCGATAATATTTATATTTATTTAAATTCGGAAAAGAAATATAAAAAATACGTCCATAAGGTTTTTTAAATCCTACAAAACGTTAATTTCTTAATTAATGCCGAAAAAAATTAATTCTATAAATAAAAAATACCGTATTTAAGATACGTTATTATCCCGGAATATATTAAAACGGATCCTAAAAAAATAATAACAATTTAAAAATAAAAAGTATTTATTATAATTACCGAAATCCAGGTTTTCCTTAAATTCGTTAATTATTACCGGAAATTTATTTACAATTTCAGTAAAATCGCGATACTTTTATTTAATTTAATTTAACAAAAAACCGAATTTTAATAAACAGCTAAAATAAAAAAAGTTTTTTGAAAATTTAAAAATATAATTATTAATAAGCCAGTATTAATTATATACGACCTAAATTATTCCGTAAAATTAAAAACCGATATTTCGGATTATACGTTAAACGTAATAATTATATATAAAAATATTTAAAGTAATTTATACCTTATTATATTTTATTCTTATAAATTAAAAAAAGCCGAATTAAATTATATTATCTTAAATAATTTTTTTTTTTAATAATTATTAACGTTTTTAAAAAATTTAAATATTACCTTAAAAAATCTTATATCAAATTAAGATATATATAAATTATAAAAACTTTACCCGATTTATTACTATCCGAAAGTTAATAAAATAATAATTTCGTTACGTAAAATACCTTTCGGAATTTAATTTTATTATTATTTACAAAAAAAGGTTAAAAAATAACAAAACAAACGTTTTTAACAAATAACTAAACTTAAAAAAAAATTCTTTAAGGTTCCATACCAAATATTCGACCTAATAAAAAAAGGATATATAAAACCACGACAAATCGCGATAATTAAAAAGGCAATACTTAACCTACACCAAAAAATCTAACAATATAACGATCAATTACCAGAAAATAAAAAGACCGATAAAATCCAAGTACTAAAAAAATATCAGAAAAAATTAACGTACAAAATACATAAATATTAATTATACGGATACCTTAAAATCCACAAAACCATAAAACGATTATAACGTATATATTATTTCCCCGGAATAAAATTAATAATTAAAAAATTCCTACGAAAATACGACCTATAAAATAAAACCAAAATACGACGCCATAAACTATACGGAAAATTATAACCATTACTAATTATAAAATAATTATAAAATTTAATTATTTTTAATTTTATTATTAAGTTATTATTATCGGAAAACTTACTAACGAATATATATTATAATAATATCTTTATAATTATAAATCGATTTATAAAATTTTCTTTTTTTTTATTATTTAACGAAAATATAAACGTAAAATAATTAACTTATATCTTTTTTAAATACCTTATTAACGTATACGGATTTCTAATAAAAATCGTATCCGATAAAAATATTACCTTCGTTTTAAAATTTTAACAAAACCTTATAATATAATTAAATTTAAATTATAAATTTTTAAACGTTTTTAAACTATAAACGGATAATTAAATAAAAAAATGAATTAAATACTGGAAACCTATTTATAATATTACATTAATTACGAATAAAACAATTAGGGCAAAAAATTATTAATAATTTAATTAACTTATAATATAAATTATTACGAAAATATTAAAATAATACCAATTAACGTTAATTTTAATTAATATTAAAATAATTTATATTTTAAAATAATTTAAATAATTATATATAAAAATAAAAATAAAACTTAAATTGGTACGTATTTAAATATAAAAATATTATAACTAAAAAAAGTTAAAAAAATTAACCTTTTAAAAAGGGGAAATAATTTACTTAATTATTAAAAATATTTAAATTAAACGATTTAATAAAAATTTCGATTTTAAATATATCGGACCATATAAAATCGAAAAAAAAAATTTGAAAAATAATTATTAATTAAAATTATCCCTTAAAGTTAAATTATATCTTATTTTTTATATTTCTTTATCAAAATTAACAGCGGATATAATTTAAATCCACACGGAATTAAAAAAAAATTTAACAAAAAACGTATTAATATAAAAGATTAAAAAAAATTCCGAAACCAAAAAACCCCGGAAAAAGGTAGTATTTAATTAAATAAAAAAATTCCCCGGAATCAAAAAATATATAAAAATTTATAAAAAACTTTACGGAAACTTAACGCCTATTAAAAAAATTTTATTAGTAATATTGGCGGCGCCAAAATTAAATATATCCTAATTTAATAATTAATTAATAAAAAAAACTTATACGGAAACGGTTAATTTAATTTTTAGTTATTATTATATTTTTTTAAATTATTTAATTTTTTTTATCGTTTTCGTACTTTAAATACCATAACGTAGTATTTTAATTTTACGACGGCATAAAACCTTATATTATTTTTAAAAACGGTTTAATTTATTAACGGCAAAACCAAAAATTTTTCGCGCTTATTTTTATTTTATTTTAATCGTTTTTTTAATCCAGAAATTATTAATATTCAAAAATAAAAAATTTAAATAAATTACAAAATTTATTATATTTAACATAACGAAAATATTTTTAAATCGAAATAAACCTTATAAACCTTTTATTTAAATTTTTAACGAAAATACGAAATATAAAAAAAATATAACAAAATTAAAATTTTAATCCGTTTCGATTAAATTAAAATATTATTATACTTAAATAATTTTTATTTTTTAATACGGTTAAATATAACGATTAAAATAATCCAAAAATAAAAAATAAAAATTTATTTATTAAACAAATACAACAAATAAATTAATTTTTAAAAACAAAAATCTTAAAAAAAAATTTATATTATAACTTAAAAATTTGGCTTAAAAATAAATAATCAAAAAATTTAAACCTTTTTTCCGATATAAATTCTAAATTATATAACCGGCTTAAAAATTTTAAAATTTTAATGTTTTAAGTTCTTTAAATTTATAATAAGCTTAAAAGTTTTAATAAACTTAAAAATTTAAACCGTTTAAATACTTTAAATTAAAAATAATATATATACGTTCGTTATTTTTTTATAATTTAAATAATATTAATTTATAATATAATTTAATTACTTAAATCATTTTTAATATCTATTATTACCAAACGTAATTATACCTTTAATCTATTATTCAGATTCCCATAATATTACTACTAACATAAACCGTACAACTAGGGTTTAATAGTTAGTTAAGCCAGTCAGCCGTCATATTTTTTATCCAATACCAACCCTATTTCGGCTATTTCCTTATTTAATTCGTAACTTTTACGTCGAAAATCGAATTCGTAATTAATTACCTTAAAAAAATATAATTACGTAATTCGAACCAGCCTTAAAGGAATATATTATACTTACACCCGAATTACGGTTATTTAAAATACGAATAATATATAACAATTATAAAAAATTCGAAAATATATTACGAAAAACTTTCGGCATAATAAACGAAAAAATAAAACCCAAAATACAATTTAAAAACCTAACTTAAAAAAAATCCGTATCTAATTACGACGTTACGTTTATTTAATTAACCTCGAAAATAAATTAAGGATAAGAAACCCTAATAACCAAATTGTTTAAAAACTTAAAAAAAAAGTTTGAAGGAAATTTTTAAAAAAAAACCGACCTAAGTTTTTAACCGATTATATTACGATAATAATTAAAATTGACGATCGATAATACGTATAAAAAACTAAAAACATTAAATATAATAACAAAACTAAATATTTTGCCTACCCCAGCATCTTACGAAAAAACAATACGTTTTATAATATATATTTAAAACCTATAAAATTAAAAACCGCATAAAAAAAGGTTTAAAGCCAAATTTAATCTTATAATTATAATAAAATAGGCCATATTAAGAATTAATATAAGGCTTTCAAAAAATAACGTAACGGTTAAATCCCAGTACTAAAAAAATAACCAAAAAACAAAAAAGCCGTCACTTCCAGCATAGTTTAAAAAAAGGAAAACCTTAACCTACCCCTAAAAGTACAAAAAAAGTTACGAAAAACTAAAGCACTTTCTTAGGTTATAATTATACGACAAAATATTACTACATCCGGTCCAACAATTATTTAATAATTACAAAAGCATAAAGGATAAAAAAAATTAATATTAAAAATACGAATATCGCATACATAACAAAAAAAAAATAATAATAACAAAAATAATAAAAATTAAATAAATAAATTAAAAAATACAAAAATTAAAACGAAACCTTATACCTAAAAAGACCTAATTAACATAAAAAATTATACGTTATCTATTATAAAAAAACTTATTACCTACGATACGAAAAATAATAAAAATATATCTAATAACAATTTACGTATATATATAAACAAAAATTCGATTTCCATACCCAAACCGGAAATAACCTTAAGGATTAAAAATAATACAGATATTTACGTACTACAGCCATATAAAACGACATCGACGCTATCACAGTATCAAAAAGCTAGCCAGAAAAAAAAAGTTATTCCGAACAAAATCTTATATATTATTACGAATAATACGACCATAAAACGCAAAGAAAAAGGATTTATTAAATAGTAATAAAAACCCAACGGGAAATAATAAATAATTTACACTGCCGACGTACTTACGTTAATAACTTTAAGGAAAAAAAAATATAAAAAAAATCGGAAAACGCTTAATAAAAATGATCTAATACCATACCCAATATCAAAAATGCTAAAGGCATCAAGACCCCCCAGCAATAACGACAGACGAAAAATGGGCCATAATACCAAACTAATCGGAAAAAGCCGAAACCTTCAAAAAACAAATTACCAACTTAACAAACCAAATAAAACGGCATAAAAAGAAAATCCTCGAATTAAAAACTTAACTACGTTAACAAAAAAATAACTAAAACAGTTACAGGTACTGGCCCTAAAAAAAATGCCATTTATAAAAAAACCATAAACTAGCAAAAATAAAAAAAATTTAATATATACCCTTCAAAAAAGCTTTATATACGACAATAAAAAAAACAAAAATTTCTCCTATTACAATCAAAATACGATTTAAAAAAATAATATACCGCTATAATAAACTACAAAACCGACCCGAATTACATCAAACCGGAAATAATTAACGAATTACGTTTGTTATAAAAAAATAAAACTAAACCTTACGAAATTAAAAATACAAAAAATATCAAATTTACCTATAATAACGAATAAGTTAACCGCAAAATTTTTCACTTCGAAACTTATATTTAAAAACAAAAATAAACCATTAATATTAACATTATTTTAATATAAAATTACGACATAATCTTTAACAAAAATTAATTTTATTAATAACCCCTTAATCGATTAAAAACCTAACCAAATAAAATTTATTTCACCCTCCATTAACGAAAACGATTCTAAATTTTTTTTTCATCATTTAACCAACAACGATAACGGCAAATACAGGCATAAAAATACGACAAAAACCTTATTACCCAAAAAAACATAATATATACAAAAAAAACCCGAAACAAATATATACGATGTATTATTATTACAATCAAAATACGGTTATACGAAATAAACGATAACCTATAACCCCAGCCCCATAAGCCAAAAAAAATAACTAAAATACTATTATAATATTACAAATACGACAGATTTTTTAAAAACCAAATCGAAACGAAATTACTAAAACATAATAAATAAAATTATAAAATAATCTTAAAAAATAATAAAATAATTACCTTTTATCCCATATATAACCTAAATTAATAAAAATTATACATATTACAAAAATATTACGAAAATAAATTACGAAAAAAATATATCAAACGTTCCAAATTACCAATAAAATACCCTATATTTTTCGTACCAAAAAAAAATTAGAAAATTACGGTTAATAATCGATTACCGATAACTAAATAACATTACGATCAAAAATCGCATACCCTTACTTTTAATTATTAAAATAAAAAATTACTTTTACGGAACTAAATAATTTATTACCTTAAACTTACGAAACGAATATAATTTAATTCGCATTAAACTAAAAAACAAATAAAAAATAACCTTTAAAACTAAATACGGATTATACAAATATTTAATAATACTATTTAAACTTATTAACGCATCCGTAACGTTTAAAAAAAATTTAATTACGTATTACGTAAATACTTTAATATTTTCATCATCTATTACCTCGATAATATTTTTATCTATTTAAATTCGTAAAAAAAATATAAAAAATACGTTTACAAATTTTTTTATATTTTACAAAACGTTAATTTCTTAATTAACGCCGAAAAAAACGAATTCCATAAATAAAAAATACCGTACTTAAAATACGTTATTATCCCGGAACATATTAAGATAAATTCCAAAAAAATAATAATAGTTCAAAAATAAAAAATACTTATTACAGTTACCGAAATCCAGGTTTTCCTTAAATTCGCTAACTACTACCGGAAATTTGTTCGCAACTTTAACAAAATCGTAAAACCCTTATCCAACTTAACAAAAAAAAAACCCGAATTTTAATAAATAATCGAAATAAAAAAAACCTTTCAAACAATTAAAAATATAATTACCAGCAAACCAGTACTAATTATATACGACCTAAATCGCCCCGTAAAACTAAAAACCGATATTTCGAACTATATATTAAGCGCAATAATTGGACACAAAAATAATGAAGGCAACTTATACCCTATTACGTTCTATTCCTACAAATTAAAAAAAACCGAACTAAATTACGTTATTCTAAACAAAAAATTCCTAACAATTATTAACGCCTTTAAAAAATTCAGACATTACCTCAAAGAAAACCTACATCAGGTCAAGGTATACACAGACCACAAACGGATAACCAAACAAAAAAAAACTAACCAAACACTAAAAACCTACCTACGGTATTACATTAATTACGAACAAAATAGCTGGATCAAAAAACTACTAATAACCTAATTAACCTATAATACAAATTATTACGAAAACATTAAAATAATATTAACTAATACCAACTTTAATTTTATGCCAAAAATTTTCCAAAATTTTTAAAAAAAAATTATAATTAATATTAAAATAATTTTTATTTTAAACCAACTTAAATAATTATATATAAAAATAAAAACAAAACTTAAATTCGTACGTATTTAAATATAAAAATATCATAACTAAAAAAATTTAAAAAATTAATTTTTTAAAAAAAGAAAATAATTTACCTAACCATTAAAAATATCCAAACCAAACGATTTAACAAAAAACTCGATTTTAAATATATCGGACTATATAAAGTTATAAAAAAATTTTTAAAAATAATTATTAATTAAAATTATCCCCCGAAATTAAATTATACCCCGTTTTTTATATTTCCTTATTAAAATTAATAACGGATATAATTCAAATCCATACGGAACCAAAAAAAAAGTAATAAAAAACGTATTAATATAAAAAATAAAAATAAAATTTTAAATTTTAAAAAAATTACCCGAAATTAAAAAATACATAAAAACTTATAAAAAATCATACGAAAATTTAACGCTTATTAAAAAACTTTTATTAATAATATCGGTAACGTTAAAATTAAATATATCTTAATTTAATAATTAATTAATAATAAAAACAGCTTATACGAAAACGGTTAATTCGGTTTTTAATTATTATTACATTTCTTAATTGTTTAAATTCCTTTATCGTTTCCGTACCTTAAATATTATAACGTAATATTTTAATTCCGTAACGGTATAAAATCTTACGTTATTTTTAAAAACGGTTTAATTTATTAACGGCAAAACGAAAAACTTTTCGTACCTAATATTTTTTAACGTTTTAACCGTTTTTTTTTCGTTCAAAAATTATTAATATTTAAAAATAAAAATTTTAAACAAATTACAAAAACTACTATATTCGATATAACGAAAATATTTTCCAAAATTAAAATAAATCTTACAAACTTTTTATTTAAATTTATAATAAAAATACGAAATATAATAAAATATAATAAAATTAAAAATTTTAATCCGTTTTAATTAAATTAAAACGTTATTACGTTTAAATAATTTTTATTTTTTAACATAATTAAATATAATAATTAAAATAACCCAAAAATAATATATATAAAAAAATTACGTACTAAATAAATATAATAAATAAATTAATCTTTAAAAATAAAAATTTTTAAAAAAAAATTTATATTATAACTTAAAAACTTAATCCAAAAATAAACGGTCGGAAAATTTAAAACTTATTTTTAACGTAAATCTTAAGTTATATAACCGGCTTAAAAATTTTAAAAACTTTAACGTTTTAAAATTTTTAAATTTATAATAAATTTAAAAATTTTTATAAACTTAAAAATTTAAATTATTTAAATACCTTAAGCCAAAAATAATATATATACGCTTATTATTTTCTTATAATTTAAATAATACCAATTTATAATATAACTTAATTATCTAAATTATTTTTAATATTTACTATTACTAAATATAACTATACCTTTAATTTATTATTCAGATTCGCATAATATTACTGCCAACATAAACCGTACGATTAGGGTTTAATAGTTGGTTAAGCCAGTCAGCCGTCACACGTCTGTCTTAAGACGTCACCCACAACTCAGCGAAGGCGCCCCTTTTCCTTGGCGGAAAAAGCATATCATTACTAGCCCAGCCGTCACATTAAGCTTCGGTTAGCGCAAGTGGTACGGGTTTAAGCCGGTATTGGTATGCATTTCGGGTATGCTTACGTTTCGTAGAAACATAGACGTTGATAAGATCATCTGGCTGGCGCCCCTTTGGCCATACCTATTTAACTATAGGCTTTTGGTGGTTTGCGAACTTTTAAGACCAAGGTGAATTTGTATAGTTTTATGTTAAGACATGTTCCATCCAAAGCACGTAAGTATAATAGTCATCCACCTTCAAGTTACTCGGAAACCACCTCGCGGCCCTATACTAACATAGCTTATGTCAGTGGGCTGTTGCAAGATGACCGGCTGCTTGGAGCACGAGAGGTATACGGTAATGTCACATCGTCCGCATCTGTGATTTAGCCCCAGGACATCCCTGCCCAGCCGGGGGCGGCAGTAGCTCATATTCAAGGTGCGTTAATCTATCAGATGTGCCTAATTCGCCAAACATGCAACCATGATCGAGCGTATGCTCGGTGAGAGGAAACTGGTGTCATCGCTCGGGCATGGTATTATACATCAATAACGGGCCCCTGGAGTGCAAATATGTGTATTGATGTTGGATGAGAAGCTACCCTTTCACATACGTCCAGGGGCCTCCTCGTATATACACATCAACCCCATATTCTGGACCTTTTCCAAACATAAACCTTGGCCGGTAACACGTATGATATGCACATGGCATAGGGGATATAAATACTGTGAATGGTATAACTTAGTACCCGGCTAGACGTATATCCCGTTCGTACTGACCCTCTGCCATGTGGAATTTGCGACACATTGAACTTATACGACTCTCTCTCCCAAAGACCAGAAGTCTAGCTTCAATGTACGTACGTAGTGACAGACTCAAGGATCTATATTCCGCGACCCTGGTCAGTTTGGGCATACGTGGTTATGTTTTGTAGTCGTCCTGTTAATTACTGGGTCTCGGCGTGGATGCTTGAGTGTAACTGAACTATTGGATGAACCCAAACATCTTCCATAGGCCCATATTACCTTCTTGGGAATCTATCACCACCGCCATACGATATTGAAGATGTTAATGTCATCTCGACAAAATTAGCAAGGTACTCTTAGTAATTCATTCGGAGCCCCGAGTATAACTGGAAAATCCCCGTGGTTCTAGGACCGACATATCTACAGTAACACGTTTGTAAATCACGCGGCCCTTGACGTACGCGGAGTCGATTATGGGCGTACCATGTCAGTTTATACTTCATAACATGCATATAAGAGTTCCTAGCCTGGCCATGATTGCTTCGTTGCCATCACAGTTAGCGAAGATACGTGGGTGGACTGGGGACTGCCATAGAATAGAACACTAGGAGTGACACACTATGCCCTGCATATAAGGGAGCTCGAGGAGATATAGAGGTCATACACTGAATGAACACTAGTTGTTCTAGTGACCTCCTCACCCGTAGCGATGATATCGGGGACGAGCTCCCTACGTATAGACCTGCGGAGTTTATCAACCGATGTACCTGACATAGACAACAAGAATTGTTGATATCTTAGTAGTTGCGATCATATCTTATATAGGTGAACCAAGCGTGACCTGTGATGTCCGAACCTCGACATGTTTGACTACCGAAATTATAGACCTGCAAGCATACAAAGTTGGCTATTAGTTGCGAACTGACGGTGGTGTCTAGCTTCGCTGCCCGTCAATACTTACCAGATGTGTGATGATTCGTCAAGCTTGTTTGCCATGACATTGGAGGTATTCCGGGCTGGATATCCCCCAAGCGTGGACAGACTACGTTGTTTCGTTTGTGATGTCGTCTAGTAAGGTTGTTTATACGAAGATGTTCTCCGTTTCCAAGTAAAGTCCTTACTTACGGCACAGCATCACATCATAAGCAAGAGCACAGAGTAAGGGTTGTCACATGAAATACACACAGCCAAGAGACATGTCACCCCACATTTGAAGTGGCAATGCTGTCTCCCTTTCGCCGGAATCCAATAACGCGGATTGGGGGGAGGGGGGTTTACCTGGGAGAGTAGATCCGACCTACGCAACACGAGGCTGAGAAGCAACTGACCTAGCCTAATCACGACGCAACGAGACGAATGGCTACAACTACCCTAGAGTTCATCATAGACTGTAGTCACCGATGTACTCATATACATAGTGTATGTGGTAATTCAAAGTATACGCTGCTGGTCCTGGTAAGTATTCCAAGAAGACTATGGATCCCACGCGGGTTGACACATAACTCCACCAAAGAGCAATACCGACGAATTGAGACAGCCGAGTCACCACATACTGAGTCACGCCGCCACACACACGGGTGGGACAAGGCAACATGAGCGTTGCGTTCTTGCCTCAGAGGTTAGCCTTGTAACCAGAGACCGAGACGGAATTTCCGTAGTGTGAAACCAAACACCTAAGTCTAATTCAATACGCCTCGACATGCAAATGTGGCTCTACTGTACACTATGCACAGGGCTACGCGTAACCGTTGCCACGGCATCTCGTCTCCACGATGCGCCCCACACAACCCATACTCGTCTTACAAAAGCATGCGCCTCGGGTCCTCAATGTACTCCTTGACCTTGACGAGGAACTGAACAGCCTCCCTGCCATCGAGCAGACGATGGTCGTAGGTCAGCGCAAGATACATCATTGGCCGAATTTCGACCTTGCCGTTTACAGCGACAGGCCTATCCTTGATGGCGTGGAGACCAAGCACGGCGCTTTGCGGTAGATTGATGATGGGAGTACCGTAAAGAGAACCGAAGACGCCGCCATTGCTGATGGTGAATGTACCACCGGCCATATCCTCGATGGTGAGCTTGCCGTCGCGAGCCTACGAAAAGGTGGTTAGCTACAAACAGGGCCAGCATGCCAGGACCAGATGCCGGACTGACCTTCCTGCCCATATCGGCGATAGACTTCTCAATGGTAACCATATCCATCGACTCGGCGTTGCGAACCACCGGCGTGACTAGACCTTTCTCGGTCGCGACAGCGACACTGATGTCGACGTAGTCCCGGTAGACGATGGTATCACCGCCGTTTTCACCCTCGATGGAAGCGTTGATCGCGGGAATATCGCGCATGGCCAAGACGCTGGCGCGGGCGAAGGCGCTCATGAAACCGAGCTTCACACCGGTCTTCTTGAGGACTTCGTCCTTGTAAAGCTTACGGAATTCCATCAACGACGACATATCGACCTCGTTGAACGTGGTTAAGGAAGCGGCCGTATTCTGAGACTGCTTCAGGCGTTCTGCAATACGCAGACGCATGCGGTTCATCTTGACCTGTACCCTGCCTGTTAGCTTCCGCGTTACTGCCGTACAAGACCCGCCCGACTGAACATACACGTCGTTCCTCGCGGCTTCCCAGCATGGGACCGGTGCTGGCGGGCGTCCCCTTAGCCGGCTGTGCGGCCGGCTGGGACTCCTTCTTAGGCTGGGGCGCAGGACTGGGCTTGGCGGCTTGGGATTCAGGCTTTGATTCGGGCTTCGGCTCTGGCTTGTTCTCAGCCTCGGCGGGAGCTGGTCGAGCTTCGGTGGAGGCCTCCTCCTTCTTCGGGGGTTCCTTAGACTCGGGTTTCTTGTCGCCGCCCTCGGGTTTCGCGGCGCCTCCTTCTATCTTGGCAATCTCCTGATCAACAACGACTGTGTCCTCCTCGTTGGCGAGCAGCTCCTTCAGGACACCAGCCTCCGGTGCATTAACAGCGACATCAATCTGACAGCGAGCGCATTAGCAAACCCGTGGCGCAAGGTAACAGAGCCGGCACTGGGCCAGTCGGAGGTAGATATGGGTAGATTTGGTTACCTTGTCAGTCTCAATGGTGGCAATCTCTTCGTCCTGCTCGACGTAGTCGCCGACTTGCTTGCTCCACTGCTTCAAAGTGCCCTCGGTAATGGATTCCGCCATCTGGGGGACTTTGACGACGGTGTCGGCATAGGTACGAACGTGGTTCATCAGCACGGGCAACGGCATGGCCCGCAATGGCTGTTGTACTGATCGGCGTAGGTTGACAACCCGCGCAGCGGTGAGAACCCTCCTCGACAGCATCGTGACGGGCGACGAGGAAGTAGAGATAAGATGGTGAACCGAGGTGAACCGGCAAAAGGGGAGAGAAGACGGGTGGGTCGTGTCGACGCGGATCTAACACCCAATACAAAAGCCCTTCTAATAAGCTGTGTCTACCGGTTAGATAAAGTACGAGAAGGCTGGAGGTATCGAGGCCCATGTGTCTCCTTTACCTATACCATGGGCGTGACGCACATACGGAGAGATGGACGGCAAGAGAGCGCAGCTGACTCGGTGACAGGGCAACTTAAAGCCAAGAGCAACAGCAGGAGCAAGCCCAGAGGAGGCTGCGAGATCCGAGCCGGTGTTGCAGTTTCAGAGTGTGTATATTCCTAGGCCGGCAGTTGGGCCGGACAATTCCAAATGCCAAATTAACGGGGGAGTTGAAAGGTAAAGTTAGCGAATTGAGATGGAACTAACGAAGCTGTAGAAAAGTCGCAGCCATGTTTCTTCTCGATAGCTCCACGGCTTACATCCCAGTTTTTTTTCGTCACAGCTGGATGTACCTCTACCAATGCATATCCTAGATACTGGACATGTATATTTATGGTAGTAAATCATTTAAATTATGCGGTATCAAGAGTAAGAGTAGATGCTACTGGGGTGCCCCGAAATATACTGTGGTATCCCTCTAACCATTACTATTAACGCCGGATATACTTGAGGTAATCAGTGCGAAAGAAATGCAACTTCACGTTGTCGGCATTTGCGACTGTAGATGCAGGGAATGCCCGGGTCTTCTACTTCCAGCTTTCAGTGGGCTTCGCGGGGCTGGGCGTGCATCACGTACCTTGTAGTCGGCGGAATGCGGGAGGAGATAGGAGGTACTTGTACGATCCAGTCGACTTGTAGTTTGGTCCAATGAACCAATCAATTCCTCGTCCTTTTACCCGGGCTTCCGGAGGTGAATGAATGTTCGCATCGGGAACTGCAGATGGTGACGACTTACAGTAACAGAGAATTGAAGCAGCCACGAGGAGGAAATACCGGTAGGTAGCTGGACGGAGCTAGTGACAGTCGCCCACCAACTGTCAGAAACCCGCGACGGCTAAGCTTCCTACCCCGTGTGGCGCATGTGGCTTCGCCATATAGAAAAAGTGCCTCAGGCCGCTATCTTCATCTAAGCATAACCAGTTACATTCAAGGTAATTAATTGAATGAACGAAGCTCCAGCAGCTTCGGTATCTCGCGACGAGACAACACCTAACGACTTCGATTCCGATAGTCTGACGGCATCACACCCCGCCCCATCGAAGGCTTGACGCTTCCGAGATAGACAGCGTCTGGAATATCTTGTGGCAGACTCGATTCGCGGTGTCTGCGGCCCGCACCCGATCACATCTCGCACGAGAATTACGGGAAAGAGAAAATACGGAACGGGCCTTCAATATGTCAAACCGACAAGCTGCTTTGTGAGATTTAATTTGGCTCTTTTGAGCGTAGCAGGCTCTAACATAGCTGCCTCATAGGTCGCTCTATCGACGCTCCTTAAAGCTGGCTCTCGACTGGGCCGTCCACCGTCACTTATGGCGAGGCCAAGCTCTCTACATCCGATCCCTCTTCGAGGCCAACCGGAACATCACAGATACGAGGAAACAAAGGGTACAGCTCCCACAACTCCACCGGCCACTTGTTAGATCTGGCGTGCGCCACACTGGCGTTGATCAAACCTCCAATGGCTGACGTGAATGAGCGCGGGATATAGGCGTTATTGCGGGAGACCGAGAAGCTGCTGGAGACATGGAAACACCCCGATCCGTATTGTCATCCTACAGCCCCCGGAGGTGCGTCTACGGCTTGAGGAATAGCCCATCACTAGAAACCGGGATTGGACTGACCGACTTTTGAAACAGGCTCCAAGTATGAGCGGAACCTGCCAGTACACAACACTGCCCGTGAGTTCCCCTCGATGATGTTCACACCACGCTTCTATTTGATACTGACGTTGATCTAGCGCCGCCACCGCTCAAGTTCTAAACATGGACCCTGCCGGAAAGGAGGGGCCATCATCAGTCTGTACATAGAATATGTAAAATGCATTTAGAAGTGAATGCCAAAGATGCTAGACACTGGGAACCATGCCGATTTCGTCGTCACCTCAGCATCATGAAGTTCGTATTGAATTTTCAATCCAGCTGCCGCTCAGAACTAGGTAATTATATCGTGCGAGCTCGTGATGGTAAGATTCCACATCTTGTTAACATGCCACCCAGTGTCCCAATTCCAGACAAACTTGGATGACATCCAGTTGCTATAAGCCAGATATAGTGCATTCCTCCAGAGTTTCAAGGAGCTCATGTCAACCATGCGTAGAACATAAAACGAGGGTTGTTCAGAAAGTGTTCTCATTCGTGTCCATTGCCCAATGGATTATGTGTATAATGTACAACCCATACGCGTAAAACAGCGCGAAAAAGCAAACCATGCCCTGCCGTGACCCCGTGGTTCATGAAACGTCCCAAACGACCAACCAGAAATCAAAAACACTTCCCCGCTTACAGTTCCTGACTCGCGTTCTTGCCGGTCTTGCCAGTCTTCTTGGGCAGAAGGTCTGAAGCCTCGGTTAGATCATGCCAAAAAGATGTGACGGATAACTTACTCTGGTGAATATTGGGCAGAACACCACCTTGCGCGATGGTGACGTGGCCGAGAAGCTTGTTCAACTCCTCATCGTTGCGGATGGCGAGCTGCAGATGTCTGGGGATGATACGGGTCTTCTTGTTGTCGCGGGCAGCGTTGCCAGCCAGCTCAAGAATCTCAGCAGCGAGATACTCAAGGACGGCAGCGAGATAGACGGGCGCGCCGGCACCGACACGCTGAGCGTAGTTGCCCTTGCGGAGCAGACGGTGGACACGGCCGACGGGGAATGCGAGACCGGCCTTGGAAGATCGGCTAGGAGGCGGTCATGTTAGCAAATCAAGTTGGAATGCAAGATAGATCACGGTTTATTTTGGTCGATTGGACGCGTCGCTGCCGGCCGGTGACCGATCCGAAATGAGCGCGATTAGGGCATTCAAGTGGGAAAAGGACATATGGAATTGATAGCGACTTACGATTGCGCGTTCTTGGAACCGCTGGCCTTGCCTCCGGACTTGCCTCCAGTCATTTTGATGGCGGTTTTGGGTGAGTTCGGGAAAAGTTGATGTGTCGTGTGTAGGGTGTAAAAGTCGAAGATGACTGATGCTGCTAGAGCTTGCTCGTGAGTATGGAGGCTTGTTGTTGATGGAAAATTAGATACGTTGGGAGATGGAATTGGAAGAAGATGTGGTGGGGGAGAAGCTCTTTAAGTAGGTCGATCGCGTCAGAGGGCAGGATCACAAAATCACCAGCTAAAAGCGCGCGGGTTTGCCACTAGTCCGAATTGGGTTTGTGCAAAAAGGCGATTGATTAACTTTGGGACCTTTAAAAAAAAATAACAATAGTAATAATGAAATGCCTACTAAAACCATCAGCACCAACGCGGGAGGAAAAGCTTAGGGCCTAGGTACAACCCACGCACCTGCAACTGCACCCACATCACCCACACTCTCATACCCGCAACCACAACAACTACCAATCTACATGCCTCCCTACACATACACGCATGCAAATTCAACCAGCCCTCACGTTGATCTAGCCAAGTAACTATCTCGGCATCTACCTGTCGCTCCGTTAGATGAATCAATTTAACGGTACGGAACTGCATCAAGCCAATCAGATTCATGCGATGACAAAAGAAAGCCATTTTAATCATCCGGACAAAGGTCTGGGGTTAGCTTGCTGGTTGGTTTTGCTGACCCGCTCGATATCTTCCCTAAGTTCCTGTAGGATCACCGCCGAATATCTCAAGTCTACGCGCATGCGTGCCCGTGAATTTACCTGCTTTGATCTCCCAATGTTATGTTGCCTCCCGACTCTCTATCTTACCTAAGGATATAGGTGAATCAACAAGCAGCCCCTTTATGACACCAACAGGCAGACATGCATTCTTCGCCCTCCGGTGCTTTCCATCTATTCTGAACTAAACAAGGACACACTTTCTCGAGTCTGACTGATTGTGCTCAGGTTCGACAGGGACAACCATATGCCTAGCATCATATGCCTAGGAAACTAGGCCCTTTTGCTTCAGGCTTGTGCGGTCCAATGCCAGTTCCTTTCCGAGTCGACTCGTTTCTTCACCTGTTCCGTGGTGGTTGTGAGGATTTGGTCTGGAACTGTTGTTACCTTTTGTCTGATTTTGTCCGGTCACTCCGAGGCTGTTGTCATGCACACTGGTTTTTGATCTGAGCCTCGATTTCGTCACATATAATCAGTGTATCTGACATGTATGGATGACCTAGGGGTTCCCGGTGGTGGTAAAAAGGGGGTGTATTGGTATGGTTTGACCGCTGTTTGGCCTAGATTTGATAGATGGCTCCAACATCCGAATATTCGATCTGGATATGAGTTCCATGTTCCATACATCTTGGAAGGGCCCGTAGGCTATGAATATGCTAATTTTGGTATAAGATATACCCCATGTACCCCATAGTCTAAAATAGCTTCTAGAATCCTTAATAATCACCGACTCCGGGGCTGTCTAAGCGGAGTGCCACCTGTGATAAGAGAACCGATCAACCGGGCCGGAGCCCGTTTATACGGGGGGTGTATCACGGAGGTTGAGGTAGGAAATATCGGGGTCTACTGAGACTACGACCTCCGGAGCCGGCATGGGTCACGATGGCTTCATTTTCATCCCGTCTGACTGTACATATCGTAAAGGATCCACATGCTGTGCGCGTCAACCAGGCGGATGGGCGAGACAGGCACGCGAGGACCTGACTCCTATCTAATTCACAGTTCCCCCAGACCTCCAGCCCCCTGCTTGTCATTCTTAGCTGAGGTTACCTACGCCCAGGTACTATAGTTAGATTGATATATTGAAGACGCATTAATTACATTCAGGAATCAGAAAAGCATCACTATAGAGACCGCTGATTGGTAGCCTTGTGGTTAATTCCCTTTTCCGTCGATTTATTGTTATGTATAACCTTTCTGATTCTGGGAAAGCATTCCTTGCGGCAATCAAGGTCCGTGCTCCTTCCTGACACGCATGTGTAGCATAGCGGTGAAAAAGAGGAATTTGTTGCGCCGCGTGTTACGCCCTGTGCGCGTGCGACTTGCCGGCGGTGGTCGGTGGTCGGTGGTGGAGATCAGAAGCAAGGCCCCACCCAGGCGCCGCCCTTCCGCATTTGTACCCAAGTACCGATTCCTGCAGTGCTTAATTCAGATAGCGACCTTAATTTTTGGATCAAATCGCCGCGGGCATCAGCGTTTTCCCCTTTCAATCAGCCAAATCAGTAATCACGCTAGCGCTCTTCGCGTCCAGCTACAAAAGGACTGCAGCACCCCCCCATCTCTTCTTCCAACAACAACCTCGCATTTCCCATCTATAACTTCTGACAGCACCACACACTCAAATCATTTGGATTTTATCATCCATCAGCAAACAGCATCTTATTTCCATCAACAGCTAATCCTTCATCTTCTCCCCCATCACTAAAAATGCCTCCCAAAGCTGCCGACAAGAAGCCCGCCTCCAAGGCCCCGGCTACTGCCTCCAAGGCTCCCGAGAAGAAGGATGCCGGCAAGAAGACTGCCGCCACCGGTGACAAGAAGAAGCGGACCAAGGCACGAAAGGAGACCTACTCCTCCTACATCTACAAGGGTAAGTTATGCATCCTCCACGTAACGCGGTCCCATCTCGCGACCGTGGTGTTTACCGCACATCGCCCTCATTTCTTGTTGACATCGCATTTGATTGAAATCATTTACTGACATTTGGCTGTTTAGTCCTGAAGCAGGTCCACCCCGACACCGGTATCTCCAACCGTGCCATGTCCATCCTGAACTCTTTCGTCAACGGTAAGTAATTTTCCTGCAAAGTCGCGACGCGATATGACGCGTTTAGGGACAAGCACATTTCTAACATGTGCACTAGATATCTTCGAGAGAGTCGCCACCGAGGCCTCCAAGCTGGCTGCCTACAACAAGAAGTCCACCATCTCCTCCCGAGAGATCCAGACCTCGGTTCGCCTGATTCTGCCCGGTGAGCTCGCCAAGCACGCCGTGTCGGAAGGCACAAAGGCCGTCACCAAGTACTCTTCATCCACGAAATAAGTGCTCGGTTTTCTGCTTGCCGCGGTTTTTTCATTTGGCGTGGGAACTCTTTACTGCTTGGCATCATGACGAGATTTGGCCAGGGCTGGAATGAAAGTCCCCAACCACTGGGAGTCTCATAATGCGTTACGGATGGTTCTGCTTTTTAGGGGGCAATGTCTTTACACAACATGGTCTGGGGTTTGCGGTTGTACAATACAGTTTCCCGATAGGATTTCCGGAAATGAGATCTGAACATGAACAAACCATTTCCCACCCCCCTCGTGACGATTGTCTCCTGACAACTGTGATCTGCTTACGTCCTTTAGGTGATTTGCTGACCCCACACAGTTATGGGATGTTAACGCCAGCGCACCGAACCAGACACGTATGTCGCGCATGCCCGCCTCGCTTAGCATAACTCGCGTCAAGATTTTGTGGCGGTGGTGGAGTCGCGTATGGGACCAGATCTACTCGGCAGCGCCGAGGAGCGCGATCGAACACGACATAAAGGAATAGCTCTACGAAGATATCATGTTGGAGCAAAAACCGAGCCTTTGACATTCTGCACGATATTTGACACACGCGCAGGTTATGCAGTTTACTGAGGACAGCGTGTCCACAGGTAAATGCAGGCCACCGACCGCGTGCCTCGCGAATCTACAAAGTTTATCTTCATGCTAACGGGGTGTGCGGGGAAGCCCAGTTGTGCTGTCAATGTTATTTCCATGGGTACAATCGATCAAAGCCATCCCCATGGCTCAGTTCATCCACGCCACCAGGCTTCACAAATCGAATAGGTTGTGGGTGGTGAAGACGCCCGAAAGTGTCCTAGAATCAGTTGGCTGATGTATCGGTTTCTGCTGGAGAAACGCCAAGCCTCATTGCAGACATGACGTACGACTCGGATGATGGATAGGCTTAGGCATCGCCAAGTCCAGCTTTGGTCTTCTTGACCACTTGCGTGATAGGAACCATGATGCCCTTGTTATCACCTGTGCCCAAAGCCATTCCTTTGGACCAGCCCATCTTCTCAAGCATCGTCCTGCCCTTGTTTTCAGCACCTAGCTCTGCGGCGTGCTGACCAACAACATCGCCTTCATCATATGTAAGAGAATGCTTGCCACGGGCCTTGCTTGGCTCGGCCCGCTTGAGAATCCTCGTCTGCTTGACGGTCTCCTCGTCTACGTCTACGCGGGGGAACCACGTCCGCTTGATGCGGGCGAATTCGCGTTCGAAGGAGGCCTGCTCAAAGGGTAGGGTGGCTCGAGATCTATAGAGAACGATGTATCGGTTGTTTCCCTTTCCAGCCGACTGTGATTTGATTTTGAACTTAGTGACGAGCTGGTGGACCGTCCTGCGCGCTTGCTTGTCAAATGGGGGTAAATCGAGCCTAGTGGAAGAATTATTAACAAAGTAATCAACCCGGGGGGAGAATAGAGGCCAGGCGAGGGACTTACTGTTGTCGTTTGCCAACGAGGAAAGACTCCAGCTCGTTGGCAAGATCGTCAATCGTCATACCCCCGCGATACTTGACTCGAAGGTCGTCGGGGTTGGCATTTTTACCCAGCAAGCCTTGAGATCGTAGTGCTTCACGAGCCTTCTTCTTCTCTGCCTTCTTAAGACGGTCTTTCTGCCAGGTCATGTTCCTTGCTTCCTCAAGCTCAGGGTCCGGAACGTCGAACGCCTTGGGGCCGTTCTTAAAGTTGTTGAGGCTAGGACGGTGCCAATCCATCAGATCTAGATCGTCAAACGCGTCTGCCATCCGCGTGGCACTAGGATATTCGCCTTTCTTCTGCATGATTTTGGCCTTCTTCGTGGAACCCTTCTTTTTCCGACGCGGCGTTCCCTTCGGGGCTGGTTGCCAATGATCCTCACCGGAATCAGAGTCGGCATCATCGGCGAAAGAACCGTCGGTAGAGTGTTCAGCGCTCGAGATCTCCTCGGAGATCGCGTCGCTATCGGTGCCTCCTAGGTCTCGAAGCATATGGAATGCATGGGTGCCGATAACGCGACCATCGTCCTCACCATCGACATGTCCGCCTTCGTCCGACTCTCCTTGCATGTTAGCGATGTAGTCAGCAATCATCGCAGCTTCCTCGTCTGAGGTTGTGCTGGTAGATGCAGCGCGGCGCCCTCGACCACGCTTCGCCGCGGTAGACAGTAGTATGTGATCATCTACCTCAACGACGGTCTCCTGGACATGGTGCTGGGCCGTCTCCTGTGCCACTGGGGTTCCGTCGTTTTGAATGGACTTCTCGACTACTCGAAGCTCTAAATCCATCCCGCGGAGCTCCAGGGTATCAGGCTGGCCGTCGTGCTGACCAGACGTATCCTGGCTGGGTTCAGCCGGGTTACGGTTCTGACGGCTAGGACCTCGGCCCTTGAACAAGATGACCTCGTCGCTGGAATCTGAATCGCAGCTAGGCCCGGGTGTAGCTGCGTTATTAACAGGCTGTTGTTGTGGCCGTAACAATTTATCGGCTGTGAGGTCAAGAGTAAATGAGGGCGCAGACAGCTCCTCGGCGACAGCCTCTAGCGTTTTGACACGTTCGGCAGGGGTATGCCCCTCGTAAGAGGCTTCCGTTGTCGTAGGATTATCTTTCTGGGCCTCCTGGGCTGGTTGTGTCTGGCTGAGCGCTTTCTGCTCGACCTCTAGGTCTTTTAGGGGATCCATGAAGCCAGCGCTGACAAATTTGACAGGTTGGTATCTCAGCTCAGCATCTAGGCCGCGCTTTCCTCGGCGGTTGTAAGCGGTGTTCCTCGCCTCTTCTGCGAGGGAGTAGTAGCCTGCAGAGTCCATGTTCAGTAAGGAGACGTATTTGCGGCAACCAGATAGGGGCTTGCTCTACCGTGACGGCGGGCATTATCTGCCGAACCATGGAACGATAAATCGCCATTATAGTCAGCAAGTATCTTCCCCAGTAGGCCGCCGGCCTTGCGTCCACCGGGGCGAGGACCCTGGGGTCGAGCAGGCTTGTTGCCATTCTTCCTTCGCGGCATGGTGGCTACCTATGAGGAGATATTGTACGTTGTATGTCTGGATATCGAAGGCGATGTGAGGTACCGAAGATAGAAGAAGATCGCGTGGAACTAATATGGGGAAGGATTTCCCTGGAAACGGAAGTGAGAGATGTGATACAATGAGAGAATCAGAGACCCGAAGATATTTGACCGCCTGGGCCTGAACTCAGTGACTGCGTTTTTTACAATGAAGATTAGTCGAATAGGAAAAGACAAGATGCAGTCTAAAATCCCATTCTGACCTTGAATCTCCCCTTGGCGTTAATGGGCAACTCCCGGCTGAGACGGAGAGGCGAGGACGGGAGAAGCTGTTATCCCTGCCTTTCCCCCCACAAGGTTACTAGCAACGCCACCTAGAACACTCCAAGTGGGTAGTAGACGATAGGTAGATACAGGAACTGGTAATATAACGAGTCTAATAAGAAATCGATTAGAGTATGTGATTAAGGAGCTAGCATGTGTAATGGGTGCCGTATTAGCGTGGGTAGTGTAATGTAACGTACTACTTATTAGAGGCCACTGTCGTTAGGCAGTTTATAGATGGGGATGGGGTTCTGGTGGCGAGATGGGGTCTAAAGGACGAAACGGTGAGTAATCGAGAGCGTTCATTGTTACTTACCGAAGAGACAGAGAGAGAGAGGCAGGGAGAGCTATTGGTGGGGAGGCCGCGGGGGGAAGGCCGAAAGGCTCAAAATAACACTTACGAAAAGTACTGTAGGGTCCGGCTTGGGAGAACGGTTGAAGCTCATGACAGAGTCCAGAGCGGACTACTCCTATTTTCACTTTGCCGAAATCGCGATGAGTTCTCTAACTCGGAGTTGCACGGCATTAGGCAAAGGGTTATTAGCTCATGTTGAATTTCTACGTATGTGGATAGTGACGTACATAGTACGGCATCGCTAATCTATCTACATAATATGTACGTGCCTACGTAGTATGTGCTGCTGTAAGAGGAACTGGATTATCGCTATCGCCATCGCTAACGCTATCGCTATCTCAGTACCTAGTACAAGTACCTACATACATACATACATACATACATAGGTAGTATGCAAATAGTGGGCTGCTCTAGCCATTGTAGGTAAAGTATTCAACACTACTACTGTAAGTAAGCTGCGCCGTTACGGTACCTATCGCTGGGGGTCAGTCACAAGGTATCAGCTGCTGCGACCTCTCCTCCCCCCCCCAAAGTGGCCAGCCATGACTCCATGAGATACAGTTCCAGATGACCGTTTGAACTGACTGTCAGTCTGTTTGGCTGACCATCATACCTACGACACAGTCTTTGTCAGGGGCAGTGGTGGTGAGCTCTGTCCGATCATCTCCGGCTTATTTGTATGTCGCTTACCGTTTTATCGTCCTTCTACTCTTAAGTGACCAGCAAGAGAGAGAGAGAGAGAGCCAGGGCCGCTACCTACCCTGCTATCTATCCTCCCTTCGTTCCGTCTAAATATTGACTCTAGGCACTTACCTAGCACTCATTTTGACGTTTATATTTTGTCCTTCTGTTACGTTTCCTATTGCGTCTCCTGTTATCGCTTTTCCGACCCGGTCTGTCATCCTCTCTTTCCTTAAGATGCTCAATTATACAACATAGCAGTGTCGACTCCGGTCTCTATCGCTTACCCTTCGAACTTCACGCTTCATTCCCCCGCTCCCCAGAGAGCTGGGAGGGAACAATATCGCCGACAAACACGACTTTTTGAATTCTCCCCCTGAGACGCACACCTACACACGTGCACGCGCATACCCACAAGTCCAGGCACCCACCTATATCCTGCCGACTATCCATCTGCCTCGTCCCAGACCCTCTTCGGCGTATCGCTCTTCACCATGGACACCACAGTCGATCTCGGTCGCCGCCTGGTGCAGATGTTCTGGGATCCGGAACCCACAAATGATGTAGTCCGGGACCAGCCAGTCTGGTGCCTCGGGTCCTCTTATAGACTCAACAACAACCCCAGCGCGAAACCGGAAGCATCTCCAAGCCCCGAAGCGTCGTCCAAAGAACCCGTAGTACCTCGCGCTACAAATCTTCCAGAAACCCCTCCCGAATCGACGTCAAGCAGCCTAGATTCGTCGCTAGCCTACGAGGAGGCGCCCCTAGATGGGGGCTGGCCGCCGGCATTCCTCGACGACTTCGAGTCTAGAATATGGATGACGTACCGATCCGAATTCGAACCCATAGCCAAATCTCAAGATCCCAAAGCCGTATCCGCCTTGTCTTTCTCGATGCGGCTGAAGAGCCAACTCTCCGAGCAGAACGGCTTTTCGTCAGACAGCGGCTGGGGGTGCATGATAAGATCTGGCCAGAGTCTCTTGGCAAACGCCATGGTGTCTCAGCGTCTTGGTCGAGGTGCGGCTCGATACTATAACCATCGATGAAGTCGCTAACAAGACTTTTTAGGTTGGAGGCGCGGCGCACAGGTCCAGGAAGAGAAGGAAATTCTCTCCTTATTCGCCGACGACCCGAGAGCACCATACTCCATACATAACTTTGTGCGCCACGGTGCTACAGCTTGCGGAAAGTACCCTGGTGAATGGTTTGGGCCTTCGGCGACGGCGAGGTGCATTCAGTGCGTATTTTCCTATCTTCTTCCGAGCATGCGGCATCATGTTCTCTCGGGCGTTAAATTAATAAATGTTAATCCAGGGCCCTCGCGAATGCCAACGAACCGAACCTCCGTGTCTATTCTACCGGGGACGGACCAGACGTGTACGAGGACAACTTTATGAAGATTGCCAGGCCTGACGGGACAACCTTCCATCCAACCCTCATTTTAGTAGGCACGAGGCTTGGTATAGATAAGATCACACCCGTGTATTGGGAAGCTCTTGTGGCATCATTGCAAATGCAGCAGTCCATTGGTATTGCAGGGTGAGTATGGAGATATGACACGGCTTCCCAGAGCAACTTATCTAACTGGAGACACCAGGGGCCGTCCATCATCATCACATTACTTCATCGGCGTCCAGGGATTCTACTTCTTCTACTTAGATCCCCACTTCACCAGGCCAGCCCTGCCATATCACGAGAACACCGGCGAGTATGCTCAAGAGGAGGTTGATACGTGCCACACACGGAAGCTACGCCGGCTACACATCAGAGAGATGGATCCTAGCATGCTCATCGGCTTCCTCATCCGAGACGAGGAGGACTGGAGAGATTGGAGGCGGGGCGTGAAGCACGTACAAGGCAAGGCGATCATCCACGTGTCTGACCATGATCCTGTCGCTCAGCTTAGCGAACAAGGCGGCGCCATCGACCAAGTCGAACCCCTGAGTGATGATGACGACGAAGATAAAATTATCGTTTCGGACGAGTAGCATGTAGGTGAATAATGGATCCCGGGTAGCATGGGAATACTACTTCGGAAGGCGGGTATAGGCTGGCGTTACTGTTGCGTTAACGGATCCTCATGAGGCGCTAGCGATGTCATAGGTATAGTAGGGACTTACTACTTTGCTGGGTATTTAACTTTTCCACGTACAATTTAAACCCGCAATCAGGTATGCCGGCATCATGCTTCACGGGGTGATAGGTTGTCCGCCATGAGTGAATTGTATCCTCCGGCGTCAGTCAGGTTAGGCCGGCGGCGAAGCTCGGCCATACTGCCGAGAACATAGCATTTGTTAAGCGACCTGAGACGACCTTTTCTGGCGTGTAAAACGTCCATTTCGCACCACAATTTTGAGAAGGTGAGCATCAGTTCATCGCTTCTTCTTCCTGCCAGACTTGGTCGCAACTGTGGTTGTCTTCAGTGCCGCATGCCCACTCTCGTCTATATGTTTAAAAAGCTTCGTCCTCGATTCGAACACGGCATTGCACCGGGCACATGTCTACCGTAGCCCACTCAGCAACTCAAAACTTTGCGGGTGGGGAGGGTGCATTAACAGGTAGCAAGCGGTGACTTACGTTAGCTCCTGACTGATCGGAGGCAGCTTGACGGGCTGCCTTCTTCTCCCTCTTAGCTCTCGCCTTGCCCACCTTTTTCTGGGGGGGTTCGCCCTCAATCGAGACGTCTTCGACTCGCGCAGCCAGATCGTCGGCCACTTCTTCGTCATCACCCAGCGCTGCTTCAGTCTTCGTCCGTCTATCCTGGGCAAGACGTGCTTCTACGGCGTCTCTAGATGCGTATTCGTCGTCTTCACTCTCGCTCTCGGAGTCAAGAATGGCGACCCTCGAGCTAGCCGGCTCGGTAGTGTCTGTCCTCGATGCTGTTTCTAAGCGGCCCGTGCCATCTGTGAGAGGCGTTTCGGCCCTGTCATGCTTGGCATCCGCTTCACTCTCCACACCATCCTCGTTCACGTCTGGCAGTGGTGGCTCGGCAGGCGTGTGAAGTCCCGAGGACTCGCGGCCCAGTTCAAGGTTCGCGTTCTCCTTCTTCATCTGTCTCTGTAGCTGCTGGACCGCCTTGAGGTGCTTCTTGCTCTTCTCGTGGGCCTCGTACTGCTTCTCGCTCTTGAACGTCTTGTTGCACACGACGCACTCGATGTGCTCAACCTCGGACTCCTCTTCACTTTCGGTGAACTCGCCTAGGGGCGCGTCATCGCCCTTGGACTGCGCCCACTCGGGGACGGCGAACGCGTCGTTCTTCATCTTCTCCTGGTGGGCGGCCCTGGACCGGGCGGCCTGTGCGGCGGCCGAATCCCGCAGGATCTTCTGCCTCTCAGCCTCGGACTGCGTGTTGGGAACGTAGCGGGGGTCTCGCTTGCGGACGAAGATTACCAGCGACCGCACGGCATCGTTGAACTCGCGGATGGCGTCCTCGCGGAACTTCTTGTTCTCTTTCTCCATCAGCCGGCGCACGCGTCGATCCGGCGCGTCCGACAGCCGCCATTTATCCTTCCAAGAGAAGCTCAGTCTCGTCGAGAACCCCTGCCACCCGCTGTAGAAGGTCTTTGCGACCTTGTCTCCGTCCTGAGACGATCCAAAGGACGGGTAGTCGACGGGAGCCAGCCCTTCCCATTCGGCAGCCGCGTTCTCGCCCTCCGCCAGCCTGTCAAAGGTACCTCTCAGGATGGTGAAGAAGCTACTGGGCGAGTCATCGAGAGGTATGGCCTTGTTGAAGCGTCCTACCAGGGCGTATATCTCGTCGGTAGTCATCAGACGGACATCGTGGTATTGGGGGGTGGCGCCGCCCTCCACGGGGTCTTCGCCGCGCAAGATGGCATCGCGGTGAGAGTCGTACCATGCTCGCTCCTGAGGGTCGGAAAGAACTTCGTATGCGGCCTGAACCTCTGCGAACCTCTGTGTGGCCCTTTCCACGTCGCCAAAGTTCCTATCGGGGTGTAACTCTAATGCCTTCTTCCTGTAGGCCTTCTTGATCCTGAAGGAGCATATTAGGTTAGTGGGATCATGATCGAGCGGCATCAAGCCGGGAGACTGGTTGCATAACACTTACTCGTCGTCGCCGGCTTGGTGGCCGACTCCTAATAATTCGTAGTAGTCCGTTTTCTCGTGTGCGTCGTCGGCTGCAGCAGCGCCTCTGGTAGACGACTGCTCGGCACCCATCCTGTCGGTTTCCTGCTATGCAAAGAGACGCCCGAGCAGCTCCTCCTCCTCCTTCTGCCTACGCCTGAGACAAAGTGTAATAGGTCACGAGCTTTGGTTTGGCTCGATATTTCCAGGCACAAACTCTCTTACCAATTCCGAATAGAGAATACCTAGGACAGAAGAAGACTGCATGTGGATCTACGTGGCTACCCCGGGTGGTACTGCTTAACGTAATTCGACTGCAGCAGAAAATAATGGTGCTTTATTTAACCCCGCGGAGTTTCCATGGAGGTTTTTTTTGGGGCCGGGGGGGTTCTTGGGGGGTCATGGTATTCTTATACCGGGGCCATTTTATCATCTTTATGCAAGCTTGTTCTCTCTCTGCCACTTCCTAGTTCATTTCGAACGGTATAAAGGCCATTGCTTAACGGTTATTATTTAACATTCTTTGATTGAGAAAACTCATAAGAGACCTGATAGGCTGCTTGTATGTCCCAATGAGTGAGGACGGTGCATACAACGCCCGGAAAGAGGCAAATATAGGAGAAAAGAGAAGGGGGAAGATCGATGATTAGGGGCCAGAATTCCGCCTTCACGCAAGTGGGACCATTGAATATAACAGAGAATGCCCAAGCCACCCACGGTAGCTCTTAGTAACGCGGAGCGGGAGCCCAGGCGCCTTGATATTAGGCACCGGTGCTATCTTGTACCATCGCACGATACGTGTAGCGGCCTTGTTGGTATGCTCATGGCTATACTCGGGGGTTGTAACTCCCACCTGGGTGGCGGGCATGGTCAGCACCGGAAGTGGACCCCCTTGATGCCACCCGTGAGGAGCATGGATGGGTTATGATATTCGCGTGGCCTATAAAGCATTCGAGACACTGTGTTCTGTGACCATGCCATAGTCAACGAGTCCGAGTAATTCCGGGCTGGGAGTCGGTCGGTATCTTATATCGTTTTAAGGTGCAAGGAGAGGAGGGATGGCCACCGTCTTAGAAACTTCTTATAAACCCCGGCCAGTGGGCATTTA
This sequence comes from Monosporascus sp. MG133, assembly GCA_004155925.1. Lineage (NCBI taxonomy): Eukaryota > Fungi > Ascomycota > Sordariomycetes > Xylariales > Monosporascus > Monosporascus sp. MG133. Next base: position 102,391 of record QJNX01000136.1, on the reverse strand, counting down.
TTAGGTGTCTCGAGACAACCAGCGATAAAACATCCAATACATCACCCCCAAGGTAATGGTGTAATTTCTACTTCGCCATGAGGACATCAGTTTCTAACTATATCCGCTTGGATAGACACGGTTCGAACACGTATAGGAAGGAGTGGTAGTACTGACGCGAGTTGACCACGCCGCCCAAGATCACCCTGTCTCTTCGCCCCGAAGGTGTTACGACCACTGCTTCACCCCTTTTGCACCCAGAAATACTTCTGTGGCGCCACCTCGAATAGTCGCCTTTAAGCCAAAAGTACCACGGATACCCTTATTCATGTTCTATCCCGCCGCGGTAAATAGGGGGAAGTACTAACCCTCTTGTCGAGCCACGCTATCCCCTCTAAGGGCGTCAAGGTTTTGCAATATGTCCCATGCAACGGTCTCGTTCCGAATATACCGAAGTAAATACCAATGTCAGCGAGGCTGGAATAGCAGCGCTCCGGCATGGCTCTGAATTCGAGAAAAGCTTAAAGTGGGACGTATCAGGCGCGCTACATTCCGCAGCCAGAGAGTTTCCCACGACCCTCTTCACAGTATTTAAATATATATGCGTCACGATTTACCTTCTTCACTTTTATAATGCCATTGTCAGTCAAGTCCGGCGGAACTCAGACCTAATAGGGGATGTTTCTCACTTAGGGTCCCACCGGGTGATGTCAGATTCGTTCCTGAGAGGCATCTAAGGACAGAACGATGCAAGCAACCAATGAAGCTGTCGTTGCACGGAGTGGCTTAGGTTTCGAGGTCAGAATCTCGTTGGGTTCGGTCATGTAACGTACTGTTGCTTGAATGCCTAACAAGTTATGAAATTCTCGACACCGTCCGTCGGAACGCGCAACCCCTTTTCCTAAAGAAACTGTCCCGGCAAGGTAATCTCCCGGTATTTACTATTTTACTGAAAACCCGTGATATTAACGGAACTTTTGTGTTGAATGGGCTAATACAGTATGTCTCTGTTCGCGTCCCGGTGGCGATGTCTTGTCTCGGAAAGTTGGACAGACCCAAACCACACCTAACTTGCCTGGTGATCGGGAATTTCTCCTTGTAGCCGGCGTCTTAACGCTGGGCTTCTTCATTCCCACCACCAGATGACGAATCGATATGGCACATTGTACTAGGCACCTCTAAGCCTTATCAGCGCAACTTCAGAGTAGCCTTTCCTCCGTATTGTTGACATCTTCGTCCCAAAAGGCGTATCCGGGAGACGGAAGCACAACTATATAGGACATTGAATAGGACTGAAGAATGGAATATCGAGATTAACAACGTCCAAGATACGCATATATGGCAGCCTATAGAGAACCAAAGACCTAGGGGACCACGTGACGCTGTGGTGATATCGTGTATGAGGAATCAAAGGATATATGACGAGTCCATGGCATATGAAATGTTTATGACAGTTAGGTTACTATCAAGGCGGTCTCTGACTAGGTGCCATTAGATGTATCACTTAGTGAGGCGGCTCCCAGTTTGAAAACCCGTTAAATCGATCATAACGCATCAAGCCTGATAACCCCTATTCAAATATACACTTATATTCCTGCTGCATTACAACAAGAGTCTACCCTGAAGAAGCATTGAGGCTACCCGTGACGATTTAGTATGGGAAAACAGGGTAGACTCAATGCTTCTTCAGGGTAGACTCTTGTTGTAATGCAGCAGGAATATAAGTGTATATTTGAATAGGGGTTATCAGGCTTGATGCGTTTTGATCGATGATAATCCATGGGCTAAGCAACTAGTTGCTAAACCCCTCTATATATCCAATACGCCTTCCTAATGCGTATATATCAAGGAATAAACCAATTAACTAAGATAAAGAAGGCTTTGTTAACTGTTGCTTTTGTCCCTAACGGATTCGGACCCCCTTTACAGCCGTATGCAGCTATATAGCCGAATTCAGTCAGCTCCTTTCCTTTGAATACCTTTAAATCCCTTTGGATTCCTTTGAAGTCCTTCGAATCCTTCGAATCCTTTGAATTCCCACACATGAGCGTAAGCATTCGAAATTAGTCTAAAGGGCTCTACAGTACCGAGGCAGTCCGCACGGACGTTAACTCGGGTCGCGGTCTATGCCGACCTATTTAGTGTTTTTTACCTTCCCCTTTGTCGCATGCTATATACAGATCTCGGATATCTACTCATGGTCAAAAGCGAGAGGTTATATTTGCCTAGCTTCCATTCGATACACTCTCGGCAGCCTGTAGCGCCCTTGCGAATACGGACCTGAGACCATCTTCCAATCCCACGCTGATTCGCAGCAAGCTCGGGTCAACGCCGAAGCTCGCGGCCCAATCCAGCTCCTGGTAATGAGCTAGAATCACGTATGGCGACGTCAACGTGAAGTTCGTCCCCAGACTAGGTCCCTTGGCCGTCTCGAGGGCGTCGTAGAAGGCCATTGCGTGCGCCTTGCTTTTCAGCGTGCACGATAGGAGTCCGCCGTAACCTCCACCAGGTGTCCGGCACGCCTCGTAGTTGGGCCTCGTCTCGTTGTATTTAGGGTAGTAGACCTTGGTTACAAGCGGGTGCGCCATAAGTACCTCGCAGATGGCTTCGGCATTGGCATTGACCCTGTCAATCCTCGCCTTGAAGTCGCGGCTGTTTCTCTCCATGAAAATTACGTCTTCCGCCCAATATGTGTCCTCGAAGACCTCGGGCATCGTGGACTTCAATGATTCGTAGTATCGGCCGTTGGGATTCAAGACCATACTCCCGCCCATGACGTTGGATTCCCCGGAAAAGATCTTGGTAAGACTGCTGACCACCACATCGGCGTAAGGCAGGACGTTGACGTTGACGAATGTACCCACTGTCTCGTCTACGACTACGACAAAGTCGTACGTATCGGCCAGCTGCCGAATGCGCACCAGGTCCGGACACGCCAGCAGTGGGTTTCCGGGGAACTCGCAGAATAAGCCGAGATACTTCTCCCCGTTTTTAAGACGAGCTTCGAAATCATCAAGTTCTGCGGGGGACCCGTGGCCATAAAAGACGGCTCCAGGTCCAAACTTCTGCAGGACCTTGAGGGTGTCAACGTAGGGAAATCCGAATTCAACGCTTTTCCTCGGCTCTCTTGCATGGAGTAGCAGCTGATGAGTGGTGAAAATGGCGTTCATGCCGCATGGGACCAGGTAAATGTCGTCCTCTTTTAAGTTGGTCATCCCCCGTGCATTGGGATCCATGGTAGGCAGCGCGGCACTCAGATCGACGTCAGTGGTAAGTACGCCGGCGATACGACGCCTGATAGCCGATTTTGCGTTTTCAACAAGGGATAGACCAAGGTTTCTCCCGTATCGCTCTTCCAAAAACCTCGAACTCTCGAGAGCCTCAGTTACCTTCTCTGCGTCTCCGTTGCTACCGGCCACGGCATCTGACGTCGCGCCCTGGGCTGTCCCGTGTGTCCCGTTCGTGAGACCATTCATGGACGGAGGACGCTGGTACCTCTTGGGACCACGAAATAGCTTTTGTTGCGACGAATGAGGCGATGGTACTGGTCCTTCGGGGACCAACAGGCCTTCCTTGAACAAGCCATGGCAAAACTCTGCTCGTCGACTAGACACGCCGTCGCCAGAGTGCTGCCAGTATTGCTTTGCGATCGGATAAGCGTCCTCCTCGAAGATGACAGCAGAAACAGCTGGCCTGATAGACCGTAGAACTTCAGGGACATTTTCGGTAGGGTCCAGAACCAGGGTTACGACATTGAGGTCAGCCTGTGCGGTTTCTGGTGCTTTCTCCCTGACGAATTCCAGACAGCGATGAGCTATCTTCTTCGTCGGGAACAGCATGGCGCTTTGCCCTGGCTGGCCATATTTGGCTGCAATATCATGAGCGAAGGCCTGGATGCTCTTGTGAATAAAGAACCGAGGGTAGCCGGTAGTCATGCGACCGACAACCCAGTTCTCGCCCTCTTCGTACCCTACGTTGGCACGCCATGTAGGCAATGACACGCTAACAGCCTTTTGACTCTCCTTGGTCAGCATGATCCTCAATACTCTATAACATGGAGGGAGCCAGCAGACTGAGGAGCGGTTGTGGCTCACATGGGCAGTATTTGGCGGTATAGACTCCCCCAAGTCGATAGACGACATCTTGTCTGTCTTGATAGACACGTTTATTATTAGACTACGAAGGTTATTTCGTGACTACATGTAGGTATAGTCTCGTCAAGTGTCTGGCCGGCTCAATGATTTCTCGATATTCTTTCTTTACCCAGGGTGGGACCAATAAGGACAACGGGGTATTGCAAGCGCCGCAAAACCAGTCAGCGCCGCGATCGGAGGCAGAATTTGCGGTGCCGATCTTTCGGGCGTTAAGACTAACTACCTACCGTCTCGCTTGCTACAGTAGGTCACGATCATGAAATCAACCAGCAGCAGTCATGTGGCAATAGTAATATAACCAACATATCTAAGATAGCCAGCTTTTAGCACCACATTCGCATACTCATCCTTCCCGTCGATATATTGCTCGTGATCGCCCCTCGTCAACATAGTGTTATGCAACCTGGGCATCGTAACTGGATACGTCGCACAACTAAAAGGGACAGGCTAAAGTTTGAAATTGGGTATCTCAGAATAATATCAGTAAAGTCGCCGAGCCAGAAGTCAACAAAGCCTCCAGAGACCTATCAACCACTGCTCGTATAAATACCGCTTCCCGCTTTGGGCTACCATAGAATAACCACGCACCAAGCATCACATTACAGAACAAGGCTTATCCACGTAGTCTGGGCCGAAGATCTCCCTGTTCCGCTCCAGCTCGCTTGCTCGGATCTTCTCCTTAACTTCGTGGGGGAAGTATTTCCTTAGGAATGCCGCTCTGTCGCTGTCGAAATGGTCTAGGCCGGCCTCCATGACAACGTCCGCCCGACACAGCGGGCAGTACCTCTCCCCCTTCCTCGCCATCTTGACCAGGCACCGGCTGCAGAATACATGCTGGCAGTCAAGTCTCAGGGGCCAGTATGCGACGGCGAGACAGACCGGGCACAGATAGTCGTCCAACTGTGGCACAACCGAGACTAGCTCACTTGACATCTGGGCACATATATCCCTGGCGACGCTTCCGGCAAGTAACCGATTGGTATGCACGACGATCGGGAACGTCTTGGCTGCACCTAGCGACGTCCTCTTATCGAATTCTGCCAACTTCAGTCAGTATATACAAACGGAAGAGGGGTTCCACGAGACGGACTCTTGAGTATCTTGGTGACTGCCTTGCTGTTGATCTCCTGGAATTTGAGGTTCTGCAGGAGTACTGCGTTCATGTTCAGAAACCTACTAAACGCCTGCCGGCTCGCCTCCAGCCTGAGACCCTGCAAGATATTTCTTTGAAGGACTTGATCCTGGAACCACTTAAGTTGTTCTAGCGCCTGGGCGCCTGACCTGGCGCCATGGTCGCTCTCGCGAGTCGAGAAGAAGATGCGGGCGTCGAGATATAACTCGAAGATTTCACGCCATTTCTCAAGATCTCCTCTTGACTTGCGCCCTTTCGACGGCGCCGTTATCTTGGTAACCTCTCGGCCGAGATTTCTGACTTCGCCCTGTAGTTTCTTCTGCTCTTCCTCCTGGAGAGTGTCTAGATTTGATACATCCGTCTGTAGTATGTTGAAAAATTCGCCGTCGAATACCAATGGCACCTCCACTCGTTGAACCGAAGACGGCCTTGCCAGCTCCGCAGCACTCCCGGGGTCAGGGTTCGGGAGCGACTCAGCAGGAACACAGAAGTTTGCGGCTGTGGACGGTGAGCCCGTACCCGCGTGGCCGGAATCAGGCGAACTGTCCCTGTCCGCCGGCGCCTTGGAGGCGATCTTCTCTAGGAATCGTCTTGTAGCGGGGGTTAGATAAGCGTCAACCGCCACCCCTTCGCTCAGGTGGACAAAGACCGTCAGTCTTGGACGGAGATGCCTTGAATCCGTGGTGTCCTCATCTAAGTTGTAGCGGAAACGAACATCCCCAGAGAGTGCGGACGATGAGTCAGAGGAGTCTTTTTGGCTAGACGCCAGCTGAGCTAAGACGTCTCTGTCGAGGCCGAGCTCGTTGAGTTCCTTGCTGACCTTCTTTATGCATTTCTTGAGCTGGCCATAGGGAATGGCCGACTCGACCCATCTCTGAGGAAAGCCTAAAGCGGGTAGAATTATCAATATGTGTTGAGGGGCGGTAAGTATTCACTGGGAACCTACCTTCCCTCTGTAGAGACTTCCTAAATTCCTGAGCGAATTTCATTCTCCTTTTATTCGGGATATATGGGAGAAGTTTTTCCAGCGAGGAAGAAGGCTATGGTGACGGTGGTGAGGTGACTCGACAGATCAACACGACTAACCAGTACGATATGTAAATGTCACAGGTATGTAACCTCCGGGAAAGATGCATGCGTAAGTATGTTAAAAGATCTGCCTCGCTTAGTGTGAAATTCGAGCTGTTCAATAGATATCATATATGTCCTGTTACCTATCGAGGGGCGCGGAGTCGATCGTACGGTTATAACACGCTTAGGGTAGGATAGTCGAGATACAGTATTGATAAGGGTGAGAAGGGAATCGTTAAGAAGTATACTGGGGCCGGGACGCGAAATAAAAGCTTCGCTTATGCTGCTGGGAACCAGGTGTGGTCTAGACTTACGACGGCGCCTAGGACTATCTTTTCTAGTGGAAAATTTAAGAGATGGGATGGTTCCGACTGAGTAAGCCTCGAATGCCGGCCGCGACTACAATTATATCGTGTAAAACTTTGTGAGCTATGCTTCTTTGCAGAAAGCATGATGCTCGTGGCGATGACTTCAACCTTGGAGAGGTAATAGTTCAAATGCTGCAACCAAAACTGTTCTGCGATTACTACATGTCCATATATCACAACCCCGCTGAAGATGGAAAGTGATCACGCGAGCACCTGCTACAGTAGAAGACGCAACGCTAACGAACCGGTTTCGTTCTTATATACTTAATCTGCCGACTAACCAGATCTAGTCGGGATCTGATCCAAATTCAAGTCCCTGCATCTGCATGTCCACGTGCGGCTTTGTTCGGCCTACTGTCGTCAGACCATATCGTACGAAGTTCTTACCATTTGTGTATGAATGTACGTAAAGTGCGGGGTGAAGCTAGTGGGACTGGCAACTTGCAGGACTGTCTCAATATGTAATTAGTTCGTTGCATATTCGTTTATTCCGGTAGCTTTCCGTTAGCAATTCAGCCCCTAATATCTTATTATCTTTCACCCAACTCGTAGTCGGATCACCGTTATACTACGTGTGCTCTTGGTGTCGTGTATAAAACGGTCTGGCCTAGTTGTCCAACTGTGATGACTTCACTTGCCTCAGGCTCCTAGCCTAGGTAGCTTTATCTTGAACCGTCATCCACTGTATCGCAACGAGGGGCCATCGGTAGAGCAGTCACTCTCACCCGTTCTCTATTCTTCCATTAGTCTTAAGGCCCCGGGTTTTCAGCTGCTCGGTTGGAATCGTCCCGAGACAGCGTCGAGACTCGAGAACGTCATCCTGCCGTCGAGAAGGTCAACAACAGCCTGGGACATCACAGTCGAAGATGGGCTCGTTCGCACGATCCAAGCATCGCAGCCGGCAGCCGGCCACATCAAGAGTAATACTGCACCAAGTATTTTGCTGCCGACCCTCTGTCACCCCCACGTCCACCTAGACAAGCCTTATATCTTGACCGGTAACAAAGCTCCATGCCCGCCGGTGCAGCCTAGTTATTCTGACCTAGCACCGCGGACGGGCTCTTTCGGGGAGGCATTGACCAATACCTCCAGGGCCAAAGAACGCTACGCAGAATAGGACTTGTACCTCCGGGGATCCAAACTGCTTGCCACTAGCTACGACCAGGGTGTCACTTCGCTCCGCGCTTTCGTCGAGCTGGACGATGTCACTGGGAATTTGCCGTTGATTACGGCCATGCGTCTGGAAAAGGACTTCTCCCATCTCATGCAGGTCCAGATTTGTGCTTTTGCCCAGGATCCTTTATTCTCCACGGCGTATGGGGAAACTAACCGGTCTATAATTACAGCAGCTCTGAAGGATTATGCCCGGTCCGTCGATGTTCTTGGCACTAACCCCTATGTTGAGCGATCTACAGAAGCTTCGCAATAGAACATTGAATGGGCCATAACTACTGCTTTGAAGTATGGCCTTCATCTAGATTTCCACTTGGATTATAACCTCACTTCCCCTACCTCTCTAAACGATTGACCTATTCGGTCTTAGAGTTCCTGCAGAAGTGCAAATGGGCCGATGTAGTAAACAAGTCGAAAACTATCATGTTGGGCCACTGTACACAGCTTAGCGTCTTGTCTGATTCCGACTTTAAGAGGTTTGCCGAGTGTATCAAGTCGAGCAAACTCCCTATTCATTTTGTTGGTTTGCCGACTAGTGACCTTTTCAAGATGGGCCGCCCCGATGCCGACGTATCGCATAGCCGGCCAAGGGGTACTCTGCAGGTCCTCTCCACGATCAACGATCTCGGCCTATCAGCCTGTATCGGCGTAAACAATGCTGGCAACGCCTTCACGCCGTACGGGACAGGTGACCCCTTACAGCTTGCTTCATGGGCCGTCGGGCATCTACCAGGCGGGGACGGTGGACGTGTGCACATCCTGTATGAGTGCGTTAGCGGGCGCGCAAGAGAAGCCATCGGCCTAGATTCGGATGCTGGATCAGGAGACATATTCGAAGGCAAAAATTGGCAACCGAAACTACGCGTTCAGAATCCGCCTGCTTTGGAGTTACCATCAATTCCGGCGGCCCTCTGCTGAGAGTTGAGGCGCGGCCGAGACTTAGCCTCAAGGACGTCGTGTGGGACCCCCCTGAAGTAAGCTTGAGATCGGTGGTCCATTGAATCCAGTGGTCAAGTTTTATACGTTCGACTCTAATGAATGCTCAAGCCATCTGGCTTTAAGTCCCCATACTGGCTGTCTAATGAGTCTATCGTACTAACCTAACTTGCTTCACTTGCTTTCTGGCGTAAGGATGATGAGGCCGGGCTGCGAACTTGTTGCTCACGTCCTATAAGCACGATACGAGGGTCGCTCGTCGTGCTGGTAGGATATGGCCTACGTCGGAAGACTCTGATCGTAGGCAGCAAAGGGTTATGGGGAGTCTTGGGTCGGCACTGGATATAGATTTGTGACCCGTGTTCAAGAGCTGCATTGATATACAGTCCTGACTTGTCGGGTGCTCATCGAGATAGCCTATCCTCGTTTTCGCCATGGCGGAAACTTTGCGAAAACATCGTTATATGTGAAGGCATACATGGTGAGGCGCACAAAAAGAATCTAAGGCTAATTGGTTCATAGTGTCTCGTGGGAACTCTCAGCACGGGGCCTGATCATGCTGTAATAGTGACTCCACCGGTAGCACATTCGAATAAGTAAGTATACCTGAATGACTGGTGCTTTCGCATTCCCTACTCTGACTTTTTCTTCTTTGCAAAGACCATATTCGAAGCAGTAGTATTGTAACATGTTCGTTTCCTACCAAATACATCATTCCCGATTCTGTGCCCCTGAACGTCCCCCCGTGGCGCGATATTGCGATAATAAAGGCGAAATGCCTCCCGGCCCCCCGGGGAAACCATACCCGTGGACATACAAATCGCCCAGGGACCCTCCTGGTTCGAACTATACCCCTAATGACAAGACAGGATGCTGCCGTAGAACGATGTTCGAAACGACGAATGTGACGTAACGGCCCAAGTGACGATGGAACGGGAAACCAAAGTGCGCCACAGGACACAGGCTGCTAGAAAAACGGCCCCAGTCGCCGGATGGTTCCGTTGCGGCACGTTCCCATCGGTGCTCTGCGGGCCTCGCGAAGCTGCTCCGGCTGGGAATACGAGACAAAGCAAGCAGCCCTGCTCTCGAGCGAACAGAAGCACTACCTACTTATCTACGCACATAGCCAAGATGGCTAGTTCCTCGAATTCGCATGACACTCAAAGAGCGACGAGTCGGTCTTACTTCCTTTAAATACAACATCATGGTCCCTTGAGTCTAAGAGAAGCATGGGATAAAGCAGATGTTCAAGGCCAGGAGAAGGAAGACAAGGGTCAACAACCGAGGAGCCGCGATTTAACCAGAGCTCTAGCAACGCAACGTATGATGAACAACGACAACGCTTGGACGTAGCAATGCGGCGGTGACAAGACAGAAGGACGGGTCTTCTGAAGGCTGGTCATGTTTATAGTCATGCTGTATTAATGTACATCCCATCTACACCGATGCTTTGGCTTCCCACGATACTTTGGCTGCCTACACTTTGCCCTGGGGTGGTAGGTAACCTTGATAACAAGATTAAAAGTGGATGGCCTTCGAATAAGTGGCCATGGCGGCCTCCTTGAAAGCCTCGGCCAGCGTCGGGTGGGCGTGGCACGTCCGCGCGATATCCTCCGTCGACGCGCCGTATTCAAGGGCCAGCGTGGCCTCGGCAATCATCTCGCCGGCGTTGGGGCCGATGATGTGGCAGCCCAGCAGCCTGTCCGTCTCGGGATCCGCCAGCATCTTCACCATACCGTCGGTGTCCAGGTTGGTCTTCGCTCGGGAGTTGGCGCTGAAGGGGAAGGTTCCGATCTTGTAGGGGATGTTGTCCTTCTTGAGGTCCTGCTCGTTCTGGCCGACCCAGGCGACTTCGGGGTGGGTGTACATGACGGAGGGGATGACGCCGTAGTTGACGTGGCCGTAACCCTTCTTGATGAACTCGACGGCGGCCACGGCCTCCTCCTCAGCCTTGTGGGCCAGCATGGGGCCAAAGGTGACGTCGCCGATGCAGCGGATGTGCGAGGCCTTGGTGCGGTATTCCGAGTCGATGACGACACGGCCACGCTCGTCGACCTCGAGACCAATGTTCTCGAGACCGAGGCCGGCAGTGTATGGTCGACGGCCGATGGCGACGAGGACGACGTCCGCTTCGAGCTGTTGACATACGGAGATTAGCCCGGAAGCTCAAGGAACATCATAGCGCGGGCTCATCCGACGTGAGCATGGCTATCACGACTTACCGTTTCGGCCTTGCCTCCCTTCGCAGCGTCCACCTCAAGCTTGACCTTCTCACCCGACGCGTCGCCACTGACGACCTTGGTGCCTAGCTTGAAGTCGACGCCCTGTTTCTTCAGCAGCTTCTGGGCCTGCTTGGAGATTTCGGTATCCATACCCGGACCACCAATCTGGTTGAGGAACTCGACGACGGTGACCTGGGAACCCAGTCGCGACCAGACGGAGCCCATCTCGAGGCCGATGATACCACCGCCAATGACGATCATCTTCTCGGGGACCTTGTCGAGGGAAAGAGCGCCGGTGCTGGTGATGACTCGCTTCTCGTCGATTTCGAGCCCGGGGAAAGGGGTGGCCTCGCTACCGGTAGCAATAAGGATGTTCTTGCCGACAACGCTCGTCTCGCCACCGTCGGTCAGCTTGACGCGGACCTCGTGTTCGCTGGCGAATGAACCGGTACCCTTGATGTATTCGACGCCGTTTTTCTTGAAGAGATACTCGATACCCTTTGTCAGACCAGTGACGGATGTCTCCTTCGCCTTCATCATGGCCTGCAGGTTGAGCTTGACGTCGCCGACTTCGATACCCCTGTGCTTGGAGTCGTGCATGATCTGGTGGTATAGGTGCGAGTTGTTGAGAAGCGACTTGGAAGGGATACAGCCGACATTGAGACAGGTGCCTCCGAGAGCGCCGCGCTTCTCGATACACGCAACCTGGCAATTTTAGTAGCCGCTGGTCAGTCATGATCCTCTTCTCGCACGATTCCCGATGCGACCCGTCCCGTCGCATCGCATCCCCATTGTGACGAACGGACGATGGATTGTATGTACCTTTAAACCTTCTTGGCCGGCCTTGATGGCTGCGACGTATCCGGCGACACCGCCTCCAATAATGACGAGATCCTTCTCCTCTGCGGCCAAGCTAGTCAGCGGCGTGGTCCACGATGGTTAATCCTAGATAGTGCTGACAGACCAGATTGCGTGGCATATCCTCTCCTCCATCGTGATAGCGGAGAGACGACTGAGGGCAAACTACCACATGCGATTCCCAGGTCAGCAAACGCATAACACACATGCTGTCTGTACATACGTATGCGCATAGAGACGATGCGAACTATTTACGAGAGTATCGGGAACGGGTAAAACCTACGAGGATTGAGAGCGGAAGGCAGATCGGACAGTAGTCCTCGGTATTAATCGACTCGCCAACATGATGCCAGCAATGAGAAAATAAGGCGAAAATGGGAAGTGGTTCGAAGATATTCCCACACAATGGGGGAGGAAAAGCTACTTTTTCTCTTTTATTTTTTTTTGTTGAGGCTGTCGTCACAATAAAAAAGGGCGACAGGGTGACGGTCAGGTAAGTAAGTAATCAATCAATTGGTTCAGCAACCCCCCATGTCTGTCGGCTAGTTCGTTTCTACCATCTGTCGGGGTATTTATTGTAAGTATATTTTTATTTTATTGGCCACTCTCTGCTACCTCGAGGGGCTCCCAACCAGTGAGTGAGCCAGTGACTTCTTTTGACTCAGTGCCGCTAATGTACAGTAATGGGCTCTGCTCTGCTGCACTCATTCCAGCTTAGTCTCTCAAAAGTTAGCTTCTGATTTGTTATCTCGCCGGGAATACTTCAGAAGGCGATGTTCGGTTGATGTAATCAACGGCGGCTCATTTTCGCCAGTCACTCCGTTGTTCCGAGAATAACCGGGTCGTCTCCAGGGGGCTTCTAACCGGCCTACTGAGTACTGGTGTTAGTTACATTGAAGACCCGCCAGCCAGCCGCTTAAGACGCGAGCTGCGGAGATGGCGACAAACAAGCTCTAGGAAGCCCATGTAGCAATCTCGACCTGCTGTCCTAAGTGCATCCATGGATGTAAATATTCACCAGAAACTGTGTGTAGATTATGTACGTAGTACCATGGCAATCTACTACTATTATTGTTATGAAGTTAGGTTGACCCAGAGCCGAATCATCATCACCTAACCGGGTCCTCGGCCAGCATACCGTCTAGGATGCCGTCCACCTCGTCGCAGCGCTTCTGGAGGAGCCTCTTCTCCTTCTTGTCCTTCAGGAGGTCCGTGTGGCGCATCCTCTTCCTCACGAAGTACTGGATGCCGCGGCCCAGATCCCTGTCTACGCCGGCCAGCACGTCCCTCAGCCCGTCCCGCCTGACCTCCTGGAGCACCGTGAGGAGCATGACCTCGATGAACATGTGCGTCTTCTCTTGCAGCGCCATCAGGTTGCGGTACTTTATGAGGTCCGCCAGCTTTAGCGACTGGCTGGCCGCCAGGGAGCCGTACATCCGCGCCGCGTTGTACAGCCACCGCATGTCGTAGTCCTCCGCCTCGTCCGCCTCGTATTCGATTTGATCTTTTGTCTCGATCTCCTCCCCCATCCGCGCGAACCGAACCGTCAGGCTCCTCCTGAACTGGAAGGAGAGCTCCTTGAGGCCACAGAAGCGACTCGCTACCAACGTGTAGAAATGGTTGTACGCCTGCTGTCGCTCTGCGCTGCGGACGATGACTTCAGGGATCTCCTTTCTCTGGTGCTTATTTAACCTCAGATTGCGAATGAGCAGGTCGGCATTCTCGTAATCCGTAGCAGCGTGTAGCGCAACAAATATTCTCTGTCGCACCTCGGTGTTGAAACCCTGCTGTTTGGCCAGCTCCCACAGATCCGGAACGCCCAGGTCGTCATCGTCGTCCAAGTCGTCTATACGATCGTCCTCCATTGCGTCTGACTTCTGCTTCTTCGAACTACTCGTGCCATCTTGAGTTGTATCGGCCTGTTTGCCAGCCCAGCTGGCTCCCACAAGCCACCATTTGCCCTCCTTGTCGGCGCCCTGTATGTCTTTAAGGCCTATCCGGAGAGACTGCGTCTCTCGTGAACCTTCCAAGGTGCCGATCCTTTTCTTGATCTGCGTGCGCTGGTCGGCAAGGTCCTTGTTACGCGCGACCGCCTTGGTCTTGCTGCTTTGCAATTTCTTCATCTCGTCGATCATGAAGCTAGTCCTGACAGAGACGCCTTTCACTTTCGCTGGCTTGATGCGGTTGACGATATCTTGTAGCGCATGTGGATCTTCACGCCGCAGAGAAGGCCCGCAAAGCTGGATGGTCTTTAGCAATAGCTCCGTGCCCAGCTCCGACAATTGCTCGAGAAAGAGCCGGACGAAGTCGAATATCAGGTTGCAGCCGACCACCTGCATGTTGTAGAGCTCGGCTAGCAGGGCGATGAGGTGCTTCGACGCGGAATCCGACTGGTCGCCCGACGCAGCCTCGTAGTGCTTGTTAAAGGCCTCGACCATCTGCTGTATGAAATAGGCGCTAGCGGCGGTGCCTGCGGATCGATGGATGGCCGCCACGAAACCAGCGGTCATGGTGAAAAAGGAGTCCGGGCGCTTCTCAGGGGAGCAGACTAGCGCCAAGACAGTTTCGACGAGGGTAGACGTGACGGTCTGTCTTGGGTTGTTGTCGTATAATGCTAAGAAGTCCTTGGTGACCCCGATCATGTTGTCGTTAGTTAGACGGTTGATCAGACCCTGGACACGCCTTCGTAGTTGTGCCTCGACTTCGTTACTTGACTGTGACTGTTTGCGGAGCGACGGCGGGACGTATCTCGCTATATTCGTTGTTGGCGCGACGTAAGGGTTCTCCCGCTTTGGCCGCACGGTTTCTGGTTCTTCGTTCTCGGAGAAGCCTTCAAAGCCGTCGTCATCCTCATCTCCACGCCCGCTCTCATCATCGTCGCCATCATCATCGTCATCCTCCTCGTCCTCTTCCTCCTCTTCCCCTTCGTCTACTCCATCTTCTGCACCGTCCCAGTCGTCGAAGTCAGAACCCTCGTCACTTTCCTCCCCGCCCAGACCATTGCCATTTGAACCTCGAGATATAGCGGCGGCGGCGGCAGCGGCAGCAGCCTGTGCCTTTTGACGTTTTTGAGCTAACCACTCATCGGCCTCGGCCTTGCGTTTCCGCTTCGGCAGAGACCCCTCTCCTTGATCGCCGTCATCCAGGCCCTCCAGCAGATCGTCGAGGCCATCATCAGCAAAAGATTTCGGCAGAGATTTTTTCCCCTTTATGCCAAGTTTCCTTTCCAACTCGGCGATTTCAGCATCGTCCTTGGTGAGTTTCTTGTTGGTAGACTTGGAGCTCTCCCTTGGGGGTTCGTCTCCAGCGTCCGTTTCGTCCCCAGCTTCCGAGTCCGTATCAAAATCGACCCCGTAATCTCCACCCTCGTCGTAGTCTTCTTCCTCTATAGACTCGTCATCTCCCGTGTGCCGCCGAGAAGCGACACGTGATGTCTTAGACGACGCCTGCTTAGGCTGCTGGGCCCCCGATTTGTCAACTCCTATTGGGCCGTCATGCGGATGCCTTGTACGAGGTTGCCGTTGCTTTGATTGTCTCTTCTGAACTCTCTGGGCCTTGCGCTGCTCCTTTCTGGAGAGTTGTCTAGATCTACCACTTCCTCTAGCATTAAGAGAAGATGGCTCCTGCACGCTGAGTTCATTTAGCAGCGTAGAAGGCAACGCGAGCTTCCTCTTCTGCGCCGGTGCCATAGCTTCTCTTATTGTCCTAGATAAATGGGGTGTTCCCACCAGTAACAGCGCCTCCGGAAATGTGATGCAGGGTTGAGGTTTTCAGTTATCAGTCGCCATATCTATCAATGAAAATTCATAGGCGCCGGGGGTCTCCATAAATTTAGCGCTATAGCAGAAGTTAGGCTACTGTAACCCCACAGCGGGAGCCCACTGGGCAGATCCATCAAGTACAGAAATTTCAAGTGGCATCGAAGTGCTACATAGTTAGGTACTCCAGCAAATTTAGCTACGCTATCAGTAAGTACAGGTACTTGGAATACCGATATGTATATCCCCGGGGTCACCAAGTTCTTTGACGTCTTAGCGAGGGGCAGGTCTCCTATGTACACACATGGCTACAAGGTAGGTTTCTTTATAACCACATTCCCTTAGGTCTATAGGTAACTTACGACCTGAAGCTTGAGAGTACTTTTCCTACCTGGATAGTATCTTTGATGAGCGTCCCTTCCTCCATCGCCATGGATCGCCTGAGCAATGACGAGGTAGGCGGCGAGGACCTCCCAAGATCCCTAGGGGCCCATTAGAAGCTCGACTGACCGTTTGATTCCGGCTTACAGTTCTTCGCGAAGCTCGTCGAGCTTTTCGACCGTCGGAAAGTAAAAGACCACGGCTCCATTTACCTGACGCAGAAAAGATGTACGGCCCTGATCCGACATGAATGATTCTCCCACCCCGCATCACATATGTTGGTTGATAACGCGCATCGCGTAAACCGGATACGACCGAGTCTGACTGACACGGGCAACAAACAGTATCCTATGACCAGCCCCTCCCGGAGACCACCAGCGACACCATATTCCCCGACCTGCACCCGCCAAGACCCATGCCCGTCCTCATCAGGGCCACGAACAGCAAGGCGAAGGACCGGAGGAAGGAGAAGATCAAGCTGTCCACCGTCGTCGAGGCCGAGGCGCTGCCGGCCTTCTTCGGGAGGTACGCTGACGTGTGCAAGGCCGGCATGACCAAGCTCAAGCCCAGAGATCGAAGTAAGAGGAAGGGCAAGGCCAAGAAGAAGAAGACAGCAGGTGCTACTGTTGCCGCAGCCGGCTCGTGAAGCTGAGGTCCCGTTGTTCGGACGACCAAGCTGCGGATAACCTTACGCACCCGGCCGGGGCTCGTGCTTGCTTTCGCATGCGACGGCTTGGGAATAAACCCCCTATAGCTAGTGCGCACCTAACAGAGACGCACAATCTCTGAGGATACAGAAACGGCGCGGATCTAGGACGGGCTGCACGTGGTCCGTATAGTCTTATAGTCACTCTTCCGCCTCCGTCTGCGCTCACTATGAAGTACTTGGGTATAGATGTCAAAACTGCAGTGGGCAGATGGGGCGCCAACGACTACCGCTTGCCTGAACGCCCCAGAGAGAAGACTGCAGTTGTGTTATAGTTGAGTAATAAATTACTACTACTTTAGGCCCAAACAAGACTGCCTTTGTTCATCCTTCAGCCGTATTGCATTATCTTGACCCCATGGTATTACGATCTATCCCTGCTTCCCAAGTCCCGCCCACTGCCCGAAGGCAAACTCCCGTCTCCCCCCTCCTCCATCAAGGCTAGGTAGCTATAGCATCAGGACGAGTCGTCCTCGAGGCTCTCGCGCCTCTCCCTGGCGTCCCTACAGCTGTCGCACTCGCTCTTGATGGGCTTGCGCGGATTCCCAACGTACATGCAGAGGTTGTCCGGACATCGCGCCTCGGGGTCCTGGCTCTCGCAGCTGGCCAGCTTCTTGTGCGCCGTCCAGACCATCTTGCACGTCGTGCACTTCTGGAGGCGGAGTTCGCACATCCTGCCTGATATGATTGATAGAAATAATTCCGACGCCGCCGTCGTCAGCGGTTGTTAGACGTACTACTACTGTGTGTATATGCTTGCTCTCTCTTATCTAGATGGTCTGGAACGAGAAGTCGGTTATCGTGTCTCGGCCGCCTCGTCTTAGGTATCGTGCGCTCTCTCTTTTCCAGAGCAGAATAGTTCTGTTGTTGCAGGAAATTTTGAGTCGAAGCGGTTTAGTACCAGAATCAGTCGCAGTGCAATTATCACCAGGTTACGCCTACTGGATATTGTTGTTTTGGCTTGCGGAGGTTTTAACTAGATAACTCAAGGGAGAAGACGAGTGGATAGGTTTCGGACCTTAAGGAGAGGATAATGTCATTCCGTGGTGAGGGATTCGCGGAGTTGCTCAGTTCAATCAATCATCATCAGTTAGTCAGCCGCACCAAAGTGTCAGTGATGTCGTGTTATGTGAACTCACATATCCCGAGGCTTTTGAAACGGGATAGCAAACAAGCAAGCAGGCGTTTGATATGATGGCTATTCAATCGTTGTCACAAGAGGTTGATGGCATTTTCCTCAGCCTATAACAGCACAATATCTCCTGCCTGCACGAAGTCCGTCAGGCTGTGTGTAGGTGTACAATGGCTATACATAGGACCGAGAGAACCATCACGATGCACACCAAACACTCAGACATTCGCTTAGCCATCTCTTCACAACACGAGTGACACACTGGCGCTCCAGATGGAGGGCACACCAGACAGTCACTGATTGTAACACAGTAGATGCCTGGACCGACCCTCGTACGCTGTGTAGCACATACCCACAAGCATGAGAAGCATACCAAAGTCCTATACTTCTTTCCGCCTACCATATTGTCACCCGCCCGATTCCCGGCACACAACCGGGCATTGAATCACCACCGGAACCTGCAGAACTCTGAATGTTATTCGAGGTACAATCTAGATAGAGCATTCAAACGCCCCTTTCTCCTCAGCCGCAGTCGTAAGTCCACCCCGGATCGTGGGAACTAACACATAAATAGAAAGAAACTCTTGTTTTTTAATGGCACAACAAAGTCAAGCCCCCGGATACCATCCGTTGGTCAACAATGCGTCACTTGTCTGCAGCCGCTTTCTTCTAAATGGTCTTTTATATATGGGGCTTCTGAATCAGTGATGCCGCCTTGGCCTGCGGAGGATCCTCCGAACTGATCGCTTGACAGGGCGTTGGATTTCACACGACGTGTCAGGCTGTCGAAAATATATGAGACTGGGAAGAAAACGGAGTTAGGGGAAAAGAAAATGTAGTACACAGTATGCGATAGGAGAAGACCAGGCCCGTGAATTACGTCCGCCAGCGACCTATACTTGTGTCATTAAAGTCGAGGGATTGTTGAGGAAGTCGTTTTGTTTTAAGAGACGAATGTCGCATGTGCTAGAAAAAGACCAAGCAGGCCGCCGGCCGAAATATGACGAGAACCTCTGATGTCGTTCTGGCATCACATGATCTGATCTTGTGTCAATCCACCGTGGGCGTCCGTCTCCATACTGTCGCCACCGCCTGGTGTAAGGTACTTGACGAAGCTGAGACCAAGGGGCCGTCCTCCATACTGATAGCCTTGAAACTTGGCAATAGCAGTCTCGGCTGTACTAGTAGTGTCGAAGCGCACAACTCCAGTCCCTCGAGATCGGCCGCTGTTCTCGTACTGTATCTCAGCCTGCTCGACCTTTCCGATCGTGGTGAATAACTCGACGAGGTCTTCATTGCTCGTGGACCATGGCAGCTGCGGTGAAGCATCAGTAACCCACGATTTCACGCCAGGGTATAAGTAGCAGAATACTCACATTCCGGACATAGATGGTTTCAGACGGCTCCGTTCCGGCCGTAGCGTAATCAGTGAAGGAGTTCGGGGCGGTTGCGGCGGGACCTGCGGCGGCGGCATCGTAACCGCCGGGGCCGCCTCCACCAAATCCCCCACGTCCCCCGAAGCCTCCTCCAAACCCACCACGACCACCAAACCCTCCACGACCACCGAATCCTCCGCCGAAGCCGCCACCGCGGCCGCCAAATCCGCCGCGGCCGCCGAAACCACCGCCACCGCCGCCACCCTGATAAGCAAATCGGTCTTCTCGGACCTCAAGGGGGCGGCCTTGCCATTCGAATCCGTTGAACTGCTGGATGGCGTTGCGCGTGTCGTCTGGATGCTCGAACATGACGATTCCAGATCCCTTAGGTCTGCCATCGGGGCCCAGATGCACATCCGCTCGAAGTACCGCCCCATTTCGGGCTAACAGAACCAAAGGTTAGTCTTCTGCAAGTAAGGCGATCCATGACGAAGTAGACGAATCTCACCTGCTTGACGGAAAAGATCCTTGAGATCCTGCCAGCCTACTGTGTAAGGAAGCTGCGGAGACAGTCAATACCAAACAAATCCTACAAAGTTAGCAGTGAGGGCAGGAGGGGACAAACGTTGGACACATATATTTGGCGGTTACCACCACCCCCCATAGCGCCGCCACCAGCATAGCCACCTCCGCTGAATGAGCCTGGGCCAGCGGCCCCGCCTCCGCCCCCGCTGTAGCCTCCACGGCCTCCGGTGGCGCCGATAAAACGAGGCTCCGCCTCACGGTCCTATGTGAAGCTGTCAGTCCAGATCCCAATTGTGTCTGGCGGCAGAGACCTCACTTCGCGGACGTAGACAAGTCGTCCCATCAAGTTCTGGTTGCTGAGCGTTGCGACGGCATTCTGTGCTTGCTCCCTCGTAGCATATTCCACAATTCTGGATGCGAATTAGCCGCTGCTCATCGTATTCGATCCACATGCCATGAGTCGACTTACCCGCATCCCTACAAAGACCCGCGAGCAAGGTCCCGACCCGTCAATCCATCAATTCCAACGAGTGCCAGAGTAGAAGAAACCAAAAGAAACCAGCCATAAACTACGTGTAGAAGCCCACCTTCGACATTCCATTGGGAAGCAGTAAAACGTCGGCGAAGAGAACTTCTCCAGCTGGGATGGGATACTGGTTAGCGATCTACACCCAACTAATGGCCAGCTTCCTAGCCAGGGGAGAGACCCACCCTGTCGCATGAAATCCTTCAGGTGGTGCCATTTGACGTCGTATGAGAGATTGCCGACGTAGACACGGCGGTCTTGCTGCGAAGTCTCACGTATGGAGTTCATCATTTGCTCTCGTGCCTGGGCGCGTTCCTCGTAGGATCGCTGAGGCGGACCACCGTAACCCGAGCCTGATCCTCCGGCTGGTGCTCCAGCTCCGGTCATGGGCGAGCGCGACCGTCTGTCCGGCCTACGATAGTCGTCCCGGCTGCGCGACCGGCTCCGTGGCGAATACGATCGACGACGGCCCGAACGTCCCGGACTCCTTGATCGACCGCGTCGAGGAGAGCGGGATCTCTCACGCTGCAGTTCGTCAGTATCCGGATGCAAAATCAATAGCATTAACTGCGCAGGCGTAACGACCAGGTGGCAAGCTGGGTAGGAAGAACGAGAATTACAGCGGCGATGAGAGACAAGCCCTCAACATCTGAGATTCCAGACAACCGTTGCTCAACAAGCCAGTGCCTTCGGAGCCGTGCTAGTGCACATCGTCAAAACTTGACACTCGAGCCAGAGAACTTTTTAGAGGGCGTCGGTAACCAACTCCAATGCGGCAGCAGGCTCAGTGCAGAGTCAGACTGGCGCGGACACTTCCAATGTACATATATATGTGAGTACTCGGCCCAAAATCTCGCATATGAGATCTCACCAAGGCCTCTTGGACAAGCCAAAGGCACGGACGACTCAGAGTCTGCACGTGGTGGAATATAAAACGACGTAACGGCCTTTTGTTGTCTTCACAAAAATGGGTACTTACTGGACGGTATGTGTCACCGGAATCAGCTATTGAGTAGCAGCGAGTTAGAATCAGTATCCAAAACGAGTAGTCGAAGAGGGTGTGAACGCGGTCGTGAATGGATAGTGGATTGCGTTGACGCAGCGGGCCGCAGTTGCATAAGAATAACTGAAATGGACAAGACCCAGGGCCGGTTGTAGGTTCGAAAGGGGAAAGGGTTGAGGACCGAGGTGGGGGGGATGGGTAGTATATTAAATGCCGTTAAGAATTTCCGAAGTATAGGTGAGGGAGGTATGCGGTAGCTGCCCTTTGGGACAAGTGAGTGGATGGTAAGACAGCTAGTGGAGTGAGGTCGAGAGAAGGCGGAAGGAGGAAAGAGCGAGAGCTGATTCGACGAATGCGAAATGTGGGAGGAAGCGGGTAATGTCGTGGGCTGTTACAACTTACAAGCCCGATGTAGGCAATGGTAGGCAAAGGCGGCAACACGTCAGAGAATCATTCGGATTATGCCTCTCAACAGGTGGATAAGGAAGACGAGATTGGTGGGTAGGAAGGTCTAGGGACTAGGTAAGGTACCTAGGCAGGGGAGGACCCGTCATGCGGCGGACAGGCGTGCCGGATGGAAGTGCAGAAGTCTCGCTGGTATGTGTGTGGGATGTGGGATGTGGAGGGACAGCACGGAATACTTATATGTACAGAGAGTAGTGACGGAGGTAACAAAGCCATATCTCCCTGCAGGTAGATAGATACACATATAGGTTGACCGCAGTCATCCAGGTTATGTAGGGATGCAAGGAGAGATGACGGCCTATGCGTCGATATAGGTATTGGATGGGGGCTTGAAGTTAGGCACGTTTGGAGGCGGCAATGGCATACGAGAAGATGAGAAAAGGCGTTGGTTGTAGAACCGGAAATGAAGGCGGCACCGAAGACTTACCCATGGCTGCAGATGACTCTGTCTTTGGCGGAATCGAACTGCTTCTTGAAAAAGTCTCCCCCTTTTGGGACGGAGTGGGAAACGAAAGGCGACGATACGTAGTTCAAAAGACCGTGTAATCTGTATTGGAGGGGTGAGCTTTCAACGCAATGGCCGGTGAGAATAGGGGGAAAGATTATGCGCCGATCTAGAGAGTCAACATTGTCCAGTGAGGCAGTGCTCGCTGGAATGAGAGAGGATAGTGTACATAAGCCGAAAAGGCAGTGAAGGGAGCGGACATGTAGGTGTGTACAACGTGAACTAGGCAGGCTTCGATGCGAGGGAATAAGCAACGAAGCGACCCGTAGTCAATTACATCAAATGGCCGGTAGTATAGCCGGCAAAGGCAGATTGGTAAATATGCTAGCAGACCAAGGCAGAAGGCAGCCGGGGAAAAGTAGCGGCAGCAGCGACAGCAGTGGCGTCGTCGCAGATAGGTAGCTTGGAAGCGCCAGCCATATACCTCATCAAGCATCTCAACTACATACTGCCTACCTACCTAACCTTGCCGATGAACACTACACCCGCACGCACGCGTGGGTAGAGCGCGAAAAGAGTAGCCATCACAGCCGTGAAGGCATATGCAGGGAAGGCTTCGATCGCATGAGCGAGAGCGACATAAGGCTGGATCTAAATCCCCTCTCTTTCTACCCCTTTGTGTGGTCTGTGAGTCGCGTATGCGCGCTCGCGCTCGCGTGTGGACAATCATCAGGTCTAGCAGGTATGGTAGGTAGCTGGGCAGGTAGGCAGGCAGGCATACGAGTAGTATGTTATGTAGGTGCGTATGTATGTAGGTATGTCTTGCTGGTGCCAGTGCCGGTGCCGGTACCGCCAAGTAACGCAACGCCGTCAACGCCCGTTTGTCGCTGACTGGACTGCACACCCATCGACTACTACCTTCATGCGTTGAGGCTGCAGGTGTGAAGGGGTTCGGGATCCGATGCATTGGTGATGTGGGTACAGCATTCTGCTCACATATGGACGTACCTGCTTAGTTTGATTGATTGATCGAACGACTGGTTGATGGCGTCCTCGATGGAATGGAGAGGTCGATAGAGGGTGATGCGGCCAACCAAACAGAATGGTATGACTGTAAAGTAGGTAGGTAGGTACCTGACGGGCACAACCACAAGGCAACGTAAGGCAACGCGCAAATGTAAACGCGACCGAGCCAGACCACACGCGGTAGAGATCGGGAACACAGGAGGACACTAGGGTGCCTGTGGATCGAGGCTGGAGATTGGACACGGTACGGTCGTTCGTGGTGAACAACAAGTGCCAGGGAAAAGATGAGCTGGAGATGACCGCGTTTCAAAAGCTGACTTTAGTTTCGGCCTTTTTGCTTTCGGTAGGTAGCGTCGGGGAAGGGGAAAAAATTTAATAAATGGTCAGATCAACAGCAAGGCTGGCTGCTGGCTGCTGGCCTTTTCTTTTCCAGCCACGGTCAGGTAGGTAGATCAGAATGATAAATTGATAGGTAGATACCACGGGATCAGGTAGTTCGGTAGAGTAAAACGTTAGGAAGTAGACTGCATCGGGCCTGGACAGCATACGAATGACAAAACATTGGAAGTACCTGGTCTACCTTAGTCATAGACAAATGTACAAGGGAAGGCCTAGACAGAGAATAAAGTCCATGAATATCAGTAACAAATTCTGATTGGTCAGAAAGCAAGCAGTAGTGATCCACTTTTCGTGTTCTTTTAATTCATGGAGTTCCTGCTGCTTTGTGCTGATGAGATCCTTGCTTCCAAGGATCCTGAGTCCCTGACCGGTTGAGCCGCTTACCAGGACAGTTCACATCCCAACTCTCTGCTGGTAGCCTTGTTCAAATCTTTTCTCTATTTCACACATACGCACATCTGTTTTCTGACGCTGACGAGTCGCTGAAACCCTCGGAGTACCGAGCATGGGTAGCAAGCATACATAAGTTGCTGGTCTCACCAATTGGACAAGGGTCCCACGTGTATCGTTAACATCCGGACCAACTCCCCCCTTGGGAATCTCCGGCTGTGTTGCTGTACCGTACATGCCTACATGGTACCTATCAACATTTCGGTACCAGTGTTCCGGGATATATTGCTGGCATCAACTTTTCCCTCGGTGGTTGTTGAGTTACTACCTTCATTCATGGCTGGGGTGTCGGGAGTCGATTAGTTGCCGAGTGGGCCAACTGCATTATGCTTCCCTCCTTCAAGATCGTTGGATACGGTCTAGGATAAAATATTCACTTGTTCTCCCAGCGTTGCTTGAAAACATGGCTCCGTTATTCCCTGGTATAGCACAGCATATCCTGCTATCGCTTTATCAGAGACGTAGATGGCGTACAGGATGCCTGCAACAAACGATGCGAATCATGTCTCGTAGGACTTTCCTGAGAACCTGACTGTGCTCGCCGGGTTGAGATTTCTAGAATAGTTCTTATCATTAACTTCAAGAGGACGCTGTCCAGAAATTTCGAAACAATGTATGGACTTGAAACGCTCGAGCCTCTACAGAGAGCCGCGGGGCAGAGAGAGGATGTCAACCCCTATCTCTTTTGGACTACCACATTGAGGATATTGTGCGAAGGACTCGCTGCTCCGCCCTGTTGGAACTGATTCGTAGGGCGCGAAGAGATCGAGAACAGAGCTGAGGATACGGCCTTCCAATATAAGCTTGAGTTCATACGAATCATCCAATTTCAGGTGCATCCGTCGTCAAGTCACGATGGATGCATCGTTTGCCACAGCATGAATTCCCGGCGGTCCACCCGCCGTATGAATGGTAGCGGTGGAGGGGCGCGTTACATTGTACAAGTATTAAGGCTAGGAGAGACACGGAGGCAGTAACACATTGGTGCATAAAACTTCCTGTCACCCGGGAAGCTACGGCTGCATCGACCTTAGTTCCGTATTTCCAACTCATGCATCCATTTGAAGATTTCAGGGACCTGATAGGAGGCCTCGCTTTCTCTGTCCATTGTTGGATCACGCCTGCGGCCTCAGTATTGCCTGGTCCGCGGCCAAGGTAAATGACCAGCCACAGCATGTTTAGCCCAGACACCCCAAATTGGTTCTTTTCTTCTCCACTGCTTTCACAATGCTACGTCTTTAGAGCCCTCAGACTCTTTGGTTTTGCTGCTGGTGGACGATAAGGAGAACATACCACATATCTGCTGCGGTCGGAGCCTCGACGGAACAGGGCGAGCAAAATCAACATTTCACATAGGCACCTAAAAGATATCTTCCCGAACAAACAATTTTGGTAATCGCCGAATCTCTTCCTGGTTCTACCTACCTACCAGGATGAGATGCTAAATATCCTGCGTCTGAACTGTGACGTTGCCGCCATGAAGCGGTGCCGGCAGAGAGCACACTATATTGATAGTTATCACGTAGCTTTATGATATAAACAGCTGCAATTTCTTCCTCGCCAACGAGTTCAATGCTGGGTGGAGTTCGGGGCATCGGGCGCCTCTTAGGGAGAACCAGCCTGCCCCCCTTAGGGGCTCAGCGCTCGAAGTGAATTTAGGCTTATCTCAAGGACGTAAACGAAGCGGAGGTAATTCATACCAACATATCCTCCCTGGACTTAAGGGTCGTAGAATACCCATATATCAGGAAGATCTACATAGCCACGCAACGATATCATCAGAAGGATTGTTGGATGTACAAGCAACCATGCTTGCTCGTCTTCGATGATGCGGAGATGTGCAAGACTCTACAGATATAACAAGTCAGTGTGAACGGAAATCCCGGTCTGACCCTTTATCGATTCGTAGGCCAGCAAGTAACAAAA
Source organism: Monosporascus sp. MG133 (assembly GCA_004155925.1). NCBI lineage: Eukaryota > Fungi > Ascomycota > Sordariomycetes > Xylariales > Monosporascus > Monosporascus sp. MG133. The sequence goes on along the minus strand of QJNX01000136.1, from coordinate 76,380 downwards.
TCCAAAACGAGTCGGCGGTTATTGAAAGCCTTCCATATCGTACAACACCCAACGCGCAAGCAGGCGGCTAGGCGCCCAATATTCCCCGCCCCCAAACGCCCCGCAAGCGCCGACCACGGCCATATGAATTCGATCAGTTAGATCGAGTGGTGCTGCCATGATTCACATGCCTGCATTGTTATGCGCCTCAAAGTGGATGTTGAGGCCGATTTCTCCATCGAATGCGCACCCTTACCAACCCTCACTAGCAGCGGTTCTAGCCCATGCCGCAGACCTGGGAAAGTCGACATTTTCCGTGGTATAGCGTATCTCACGCCTGCCTGGTCGAAATTTCTTATGTTATCACATCGTCTTGGCAACATGCCCAACTTTTTGGGAGCCCTCCAGCTTGCTTGGTCGACTTGGCGACATGGGGCGGCTGACCTATAGCCGCTAATAATTATGCGCAGTTCAGCTGGGATTATCACCCCCTTTCTTATGATCAATCTTTTCCTCGGAACAGTCGCCTGCAGCTCAGCCAAGCCTTCTCGCGTTCGGTCCCGTAAAGTTGCATTCTTGTCCCGACTAATGCCGCCGAACATAGGGCCCATTTTAACGATGATACTAAGTATGTTCGCCTCCACATTCATCGTCACCAAATCGCGATATCGTCTCCATAAGTTTCTAGATGACGCTCTGTCCAGGTATAATCGTACTTGAAGCCGTAATGTGTTACGATATCTAAGCAGGCGGAGTTGTACCTGGACGAGGGGCAAGTTTCGCCGGCCCAAAAGGAATGCAAATAAGACCTTGATACATTTATAGAAGCTGTAACTCCCGTTCTTATACGCAATATTTTGGTCCGACACCCTCAGACGCCTTGGCTCATGGCCGTTCCTCACCTACGCCCGCATCGTCGATGAGGACCCACCCATAATGTGGAATACCTACGTGGAAATAAGAAAGTTCGTAGGAGGGTAGCGGCCTTCCTAAAGGCAGCCAGGGACCTTGCTTCTACTAACCAGAGAGACATGCCACTTCCCATCTTACTACTCCAAGGGAAATGCAGTACCTCTTCTCGGAGAGACCCGTATTTGCATGGGTTACCCTCCAGGGTGGCTAGAAGTGGGTGGGCGCTTGAGTACCACCTCATTGAATGGTTCAAAATTCGTACCTGCTAACTATCTGCCTGTCAACTGACTCACGGCGTCTTCTCCGTAAGAGAAGGAGTTGATCGCAGGATTCATAGCAGTAATTCAAGCCCATAGGATGAACCATCAATAATACCTGGTTCCAACGTTAGTATCACAAGACTTACCCCATGACACTCGACTCCCATCCACTAACCCTTATGTCCATCGGGGTAGCTTTTCTTTGGCGGGTACGACAGCTACTGTGACACACAAGAACAACGCTCAAATCTCCATGGTAAGCATGGCATGGCCGTTTCATCCCACTCCGGCTCTGGCGGGTTCTGCTGAATTCGGCTGGGAAGGCGACCTATCAGTTCAAATGAACGAGGCCTAGGACTCGGGCATGTCATGAAATCCGAAAACTGAAATCCGTTCACACGCTGCGAGCTTACCGTCAGCCGAAAAACAGCTGTGTTACACAGCATCGAGCTTGAAACACCAGTGAAGTGTCTGTCCCATGCTTATTGGCGTGACCCTTGCAGCAACAACTCCTAGGTGGGAGGATGCGGCGTTGACACCGAATTCGCCACAGCACTCGGGCGACTATACTGGGTGATCACCGACGGCTGGGTTGTAGTCGGGATGGCGGCGGCGTCTCAAGCTGACTCGGCTCCTCAAGGGGCACTTTCCGGCGCATCATTCCTGCAGCTTCGGCCGGGGGCCACATGCCACCATGCGCACATGTGGCTTGGTAACGGAATCTGCTTATGCACACTAGCTTATCCGCTATACCCTCCACAAAGGCCAATCGTTTGAGGCAAGTATGGATATGTACAGGGTTCGCGACGACCGATGTTACCCCTCCATGGTTATCTCTATCCAAAACCGTCGTGCTACCATCCAATGACGGGGACCACGACGACAAAAGCAGATCAGAGAGTCCCTGTTCCGTCAAGGCAACTCCACCACGGTTCATGACAAATGAACCCAATAGGATGCGGTCAATTTTCTCTCTCTAGATTGCTAGGAGGACGGCTCATAGGCAGTAGCACTACCCGACAAAGTCTGAATCAAACAGCCGCCCAGCTCCATTCATCCTCGTGGCTGCAAATCACAAGAGAACTGGCCACATAGATAGAACAGAGAGCCCGCACTCAATCGAGTATTGTCGTCTCTAGTCGCCGTCCGCGGTAGCCGCTTGATGCCTTGTGTGCCGGAAACACCAGCTAGCCGTCTTATCACGGGCCCGGCTTGGCTCATGTGAAGCATTACATAGTATGTTCTGAGAAGGCTCTAATCCCGTATGGGCATGCTCGTCTAGTCTTCGAGTGGTCGTTGCAATGCCAAGCTTTTGTCGTCCCCTGATTCTCGAACCGTGCGGATCACGCAATCCTGATCCGTGACGGGAACTAGCCTGACCAGGTAAGATCCTCCGAGGAGAACCGTTGATCGACTAACAGTGGGTACAATAGTATCTACGCATGCGGAGGGTATCTCGCTCACTTCCCTCATGTACCTTCCATTATGATGGGCCGAATCACCTGTTGACAGGTGGACACCAAGTGGCGAGGCGGAGTTTGGATATTCCATCCTCCGCAAGGACCCGAACGACCCATCTGACATCGCCTGCGCACGGGATCCTCCGAGGGGAGCTGCATCGGGCTGCTCCAGAATTTCGTTGCTGGGAAAGTTTATACAGGCCCGATTCTCCATTCACTCGCTATAAACAACACCAATCGACTCCAAGGCCATTCAGATGGCGCCTTCGCGGGCCCTTTTTGCGAGGTCAGCTCCGCTACGGCGAGCGCCACAGAATTTAGCCACCATATTCTGTAACAAAACCGCAGCCGCCCCTCGGCCCTACCACTCCCACGACCACCCGCCGCCGCCGGGTGTCTTCAACGCAGCCGAGAATGCCATCCTTTCGGCTGCATACGCACACATCCCCGAACACGGCTTTACTCAGCGCGCCCTCTCCCTCGGAGCTAGAGATGCCGGCTACCCGGACATCAGCACTAACCTGCTCCCAGAGGGGCCCTTCAGCCTCATCAGATACCACCTTGTCACGCAACGAGAAGCGCTTGCGCCGAAGAGCAAGGAGATCTTTAACACCACCAACGCTGCCACCACCTCAACCTCACAAAATGGAGATGCCGCGTCGGCAGCGCATTGGAAAGTTAGCGACAAGGTCGAGCGCCTCACGTGGGAGAGGCTGTTGGGGAATCGGGACGTGAACCATCGCTGGCAAGAGGTATGTCCCGTCGTCATCATTCCTCCCATTTGATCATCCCTCCCACCCCGCTCCGCCCCGGGTCCCTAAACCGAACCCAATAGGCGGCACGCCACGTATCCCTTCATAGCGTCGCCCTCAAACGACCACCTTCTCTAACCATCCATCATCCCACGCTGCACCTCCCACCCAGGCCCCAAAACCCCATTCGCTGCCTGGCGCCATGTCGATGTCGATTGGCTCAGATTCACTTGCCGTCCCCGCCCCCATGGCACAAACCACGCCATGCCACACCGCACACCCACCCGCCCGTACTCGCTCGCTCGCTCACCGGTGTCCCCGACCCGCGCAGGCCTTAGCAGTGATGGCGCAACCATCCCGCGTGGCGGCGTCGCTGCACGAGCTGGCGCTGCTCGCGGACGAGATCTGGCACCTTTCGGGCGACGCGGCCGTCGACCCCTCGTGGTACACGAAGCGCGGCGCCCTGTCGACCGTCTACGCGTCGTCCGAGCTCTTCATGACCAACGACCGGTCGCCGGGCTACGGTGAGACGCGCGCCTTCCTGCGCCGGCGGCTTGAGGAGACGGGCACCGTCGGCGCCGCCCTCGGTGGCGCCGCCCAGTGGATTGGCTTCACCGCCTCGGCAGCCTTGAACGTGCTGCGGAGCAAAGGGGCGAGGATCTGAAATTGCCTGACAGGGTAAGCAAGACAGGCTGCGAGACAGCCAGTGAGATAGACCGGACGGCAGGCAGGCAGGCAGGCAGGCGACCAGGCCGCTTGCTGTTGCATTGCTAGCCGATCCATCTTTACATCATGGCACGCGCATGCAAATCATGCAGAGCCGAAGGCGAGGTGGAGGCTTGGTTGCCCCGTGTAAATTTTAATATGACATATCAAGTGTACGAAACCAGGCGAGCGACCAAAAGGTGTATCCTGCGATGCACGTCAACCATTTAGGCCACCCGGCGTGAGCAATTGAGCTCCGAATGCAGGGATCGGTATGGGTAGTGCAGCTCGCATCTGTATCATGCATCTCAAATAACATATGTAACGTGCGAGGAAGGCCTGCGAAGCCCAGACCGTAGACGATCTGTTAACTCCCAGCCTGTCGCAAATCCATCCCGTCCGAGGTCAGCGTCCGGCTGCGTTGAAACGTTACGTGGAGCCTCATGACACACATCCATAAACCGGCCTACGACTCTACTGCAACCCGCCTAAAGCATTAGAATCCGTGACCCAACCTGGCGCAAAACGAAAGGCGGATATCACCGGCTCGACCCTTACTCTCTCCTTCCATTTCGAACGCCTTGTGAGGTGAACCGCTACCAGAGAGCCGCACAACTTCGCTGTTACAAATGTAGAAAACATAACCGACAAAGTGGCATCCTAGTCATCAGTGGTCCGCCAGCGTCCGCTGTCGAGGGTCCGTGAGCCTGCAAGACGATTGATTAGAGATTGCTGACGGAGACCGGGAAATATGTTGCGAGCGCGGTTTGTGAGCATGGTTAGCAGTAGTAGTACGACGCACCTGATAATCTTGACATCTTTGTCGATATTGGCCCGGCCTTCAATGGCATTGGGTGTGATGAGAATGAACTGCTTGCCGACCGAACGGCGGGCAGCCGTGATCTGCAACGCCCGTTAGTAGGGGGTTCATATCTCCAATGCTAAGGGGTTCGGAGCCCCAAACTCACCAGCATGTTTGTACTGATCTTACGGTTCACGTTGTCCATGAAGACGTCGAATTCGTCAAGGCATCGCAGGGGAGATCCTATTGCGTCCCAGATAGCAAGAAGGAGGCATATCGACGAGAACGACTTTTCTCCACCGGAAAGCGTCTTCGTGTTGCGGCCGGACTCGTTTTTCCTCGTTCCATCGGGCTCGACTTGAATCTCGAGCTTCTTGGACTTGTGATCGAGCAAAAGCTTTCCTCGAAACTTGCGCTCGCTTAGCAGATACGCGAAGTTGACTCGCGCGTGGGCCGAGATCAGCCGTTGGAAGTATCGCCATTTCTCGAGACGGGTATTGAGAGCCTGCTTCAGACCGTCTACGAGGGAAGTGAGGTTTTTGTGATGTTGTTTCTGCTCGCGGTATTCCTGGATCGCTTGTGCCGCGCGGGCGTGGATGTCCTCGTCTGATGCGCCAAGCTGGTTCCGGATCTTTCTCAGCTGCTCCCGCAGACTCTCGTACTTGCGCTCGAGGCTTACTGTAGTCTCGCCCTCCGGTATGTATGCTCGCTCAGGACAGGCCTCGCTGGCCTTTTGCGTATAGTCATCCACAACGGCGATTTGACGATCCCGGGAGGCCTCGGCCTGGGTCTTGCCTGCTTTTGCCTCCTCGTGGGCCTGGTGCACTTCATTTTTCTCGAATAGAATAACCCGGCGCGATTCTTCGCGTCTCTTGAGTTTGTCCTCTGCCTTGGCAATCTTGGCCTTGACGTCTTGGGTTGCTAGTTTGGCATCGTTGAGCTTCTGCTTGAGGTTTTCAACCTCTTTGTTGAGCTCCCGCTTCTGCACAGCAAGCTCGCCGTATTGATTGCCGTAGTGGTCCTTTTGCCTCTGAACTTCTGCCAGAATCTCCTTGAAATTCTGCAGGCCGCCGCCGGTATTTTCGAATGTGTCGAGTTCCGCTTCAACCTGTTCGATACGGACTTCCGCTCGCACGAGTTCCTGTTTGAGTTCGGCCGCTCTTCGGTTGTGCCGTGCCACGGCTTGTGCGCAGCGCTGAGTCGTCTGCTGCGTCGTTCTCCAGGAAGCTTCCACCCCCCTCAATTCCGCACGCAGCTGCTCTAATGCGTCCTTTTGGAAACTGATCTGAGTCTCCGCATCTGACTTCATACGTGGCTTCTGGTTATGGTCCGGAAAGACTGGTTGCGTACTCATGTTCCCTCCTCCCCGGTTGGTTAGCCGGAGACCCTCCCTTTTCGTGTCGTGAAAGGCTATGCAAGCAGTGACGTTTGGAGGTGGCTGACCATCAAACATGATTTTTTCTGCCTCCTCTCTCTTTTCAATGAGAATAATCTGTTCGATCTGGTTCAGAATGACTAATTGATCTCTCACTACGACATCGTCAAACTTCAACACTCTCATGATCGTGTCAAATCTGCTGTCTGGCTCCCTTAAGTTGCTTATAGAGTGCCTAGGTGCAATGAGTATCGGCGGAGAGGACCGCATGCGTAACCTGTCCATATGAGACTGCAGACGCTTCTGATCAGATCGGCTCGTAACAATGAACGCGCTAAGATTACCACCGAGGTATCTTTCGATGACGCCCCCCCATTTGGGTTTCGTAAGTTGGATGAGGGTACCGATCGGCCCAATAGGCTTCTGCGAGAATCCTGTGTCGTTTTCAATAGATTTCAGGAGCTGAGGTACCTTGGGATCGAAGCCGGCAAACGGATCGATACGGTTCTGCGATAGGTCTCGTAGCCGGTTCTCCGCTGCCGATACTTCCTTTTTCTTCTGCTCGAGGCGACCCGCCGCACTGCGCTCTTCGTTCTCGGCGCTAGCGAGCTCGTTATCCAGACGCGAGGTATCCGCTGCATGAGCATCAATGGCTGTTTGAACATCCTTTTCGGCCTGTTTAGCCTCCTCGAGTTCCTTTTGTTTCTCCGTGAGAGCTCCTCCATTTATTTCTTCCAGCCGCTGTTCTTCTTCGTGGATCTTTCGCTCATACTCTTTAACCCTCTCAGATGCCGACTGAAGATTGGAGTGCAGGTCCCTTTCTTGGGTGTGGGTGTCCGTGAGTAATTTCCTGGCATCGTTGAACTTGTCATGAACCTCAGTTTCCATCGCTTTAACTTCGCCCTCTTCTTCACGGATGCGCTCTAACTCTTGTTTCGCTTCCTGCACTACCTGGTCCACTTTTTTGAGCTCTTCCGTCTTCTCCTCAATTAAAAGTTGCGTTCGGTCAATTTCTTGCTGAGCAAGGTCGACGGCATTCTGCTTCTCTTTCAGCCTGTCCTCTTGCTCGGCGACCTGTGCCCAGATGAGCTGGTTCCTGTAGACGGCCTGTTTCTGACGCATCTCAGCGTTCTTCGTGACGGCATCTCTTAGTTTGACCGCTTTCTCGTACCTCTCCTTGAGAATGTCGATGGTTTCTTGATACTCGATTAGCTTAGTCTCATTAGCCTCAAGGTACTCTTGTAGGAGTTGGTAGTCGTTGGACAGCTGTTCCAGTTGAGTGCCTTGGACGAAGTACTTGTATTTAGTGGCAGGAGTCGCCACGTTGAGGAACTGACGCGCGTTATCCTGGGATAGTACGTTCAGCGGGTTGTCGACTTGCAGACAGAAGTAGTCGACCACGTCGTCGACGTCGCTCTTCTTGTTGGAGATCAGTCGGCCGGTCTCCGATTTTAGCTTGAAACCGCTGGAGCCAGATTTGGTGAACCAGCGCTCAACGATGATGGATTCTCCAAATTGGTCAGGCTTATAGGCATCAGTTCCCTGGTTCTTGATCTTGACGACCAAGCTAGCGTGGTCGCGGCCCTCTTTGACGAAGCTCCGCAGGCTGCCTCCACGATTGGTGGCGCTCGCCTTGCCGCCGAGACATAGGGTGATGGCAGTTAAGATGGCACTCTTGCCGCTTCCGTTTTCTCCGACGATGAAATTGAGCAGCGGACCAAGATCACAGTGCAGTCTTTCATGGCACATGAAGTTGTAACATGTAATGCTTTCGATAATAGCGTTGAGCGCGGCATGGTTCTCTCCGATAAGCGTCGGCCGGCTCTGTATGCGTTGTGTGGCTCGTGTGTCGTCATCTTCCGTATACTCTAGATGCTTGAATCCGGCATCGCGCATGATCTCGTATTGAGTGGAAGTGGGCGGCGTGGGCAATGCATCGGCCCCCTGCATACCCTGATCTCCATCGTCGTAGTCTTCTTCGGAAGAAGTCGCACTTTGTTCCCGAGGCGTCAGGTGCGACTTCCTTCTTCCTGATCCTGCATCAGAAACGCGAGCTTTCTTTCGCTGTTAAACCTAGCTGTTAGCAGAATTTAAACACTTCCGCTTCGAGAAGACCGCGCAAAGACAAAGACGGGCGAAGACGAACCGATTCGTTTCTTAGGCTTGAGCTAGCCTCAGCAATGACAACGCCGTCAGAATCACCGTCATCATCGAACGCAGCACGCCGAGAGCGTTTAGATGAGGAGGCGACCGCGCTAGGCATGATGGGAGACTCGGAATATCAAGAGAACCTCCCCTCGGCGTCCAAATACGGTGGTGAAGGAAAGGCGCGGTTCAGTCTGATGAGATTGCGGATAAGTGGGGTTAGGAGCCTACTTAGTGTGTAGTAAGTGCTGTGATTATGCGTAGGCTTTGGTAACCTTAGGTAGATATCTTCCTGAAAGACTCGACACCTCGTTGGTAGGCCATTCCAGTAAGCGCCCGATGCAATGGGTATAAGAAATCTCGCGATACTGACTTGGGGAAGTTGATAATGCTAAGCTTAATTAAAGGACGTTAACGTTAAGGAGAAAGACGCGACGGGGCGGCGTGACGCGCTAAAGACATTTGTTAAGTGGTTAGCGTGCCGGGGCCCAACTTTTAGAGGTGAGATAAGGGTGTACAACATATGCAGTAGGATAAGCGTTACGAACAGGTACCTAGCTAAGTCGTCACGGCCATGCCATGGTGGGGTGTGTCAATTATTCTGGCGACTTGCTACCCCTCGCCACCCTACACCGCCTTACATGGATGTATTGTACAAACTTACCTAGATACCTGCCTAGGTAGCTAGTACAGTAATACTACATACACCTAAGAAACCCACGCAGAAGGAAGAGACCCATCAGATATTGCCGTACATTTGCAGTACTGATCACCGATCTCGAAATGCATATAAAAAGAATGATCACCAACTTCTCTATACTCGTATGATTCGCGGCTACTATGGTTTGAAAATGGATCCGTGAGAGCTTTCGGTGGCCTGTACTCTGCGCTAAAGAACACACCTCCCTTGGAAGACTTGGTCGTAAGTGATATATCGAAAGCTGGGTGCTTCATTTTCATCTCCACATGGGACTTATTTTATTCGCTTGAGCTGAAGGCATTCACTTGGTTTGGCCTTTCAAATTTAGTCCCGTCTCCCAAGGAATGGAGGATAGAAACCACAAGATGGACCGGGAGGATAAGACTGCATTTTTCGAAAATCGCTTTCAAGAGTTCCCCAGGAAGTTGCCCGAAAATTGTGTCGAGTACATGCTTTTCTTGATCGACAGTCACGTCGAGTCGCGCAAGCTGTTACCTGATTTGGAAGCGGTCCGGAAGGCTGCTGTCCAACTCTGCGACCATTTCACTAAGGGTTTTATATGGCAACGAGATGTGTTCCAATTGCACATCAAGAACGAAAACGGACAAGTTTATCTGCATGGCACAACCGACTACGGCGATTCCGTGGAGGACGAGTGGCTGATAGTCTTTCTCCTCCGTGAGTTGACGAAGGCATTCACCAATCTCTGGGTCAGGATCTTTGACAGTGACGGCGAGTTCCTCCTGGTCGAGGCAGCCAACGTCCTCCCAAAATGGTTGAGCCCGGAGATAGACAGCCATCGAGCTTGGATCCACCAGGGGAGACTTTGGATTCTCCCTTTAGCAGCAAGCTCTGGAGAGAAAAGACCGCTTTCTTTGCCTGAAGCCACCGGCTATCTCAGAGCAAAGCCCGACGGCCTCATAAATTCGACCTTCGTCGAAGCTGAGGCCTTTTATCGTTTGGAGAAGTATCCAGCACAGATCACAGACTGGATGCACCACTCCTTGGTAATGATACCGAGGAAGCTAGCCTACATCCTGCACGAACGCCCGGCCACAATTGCCCCCGCCGTTGAAGCGTTCTATCTACGAGATCCAGTATCTATGAAGCCGCTCGTTTCCTTGTCCGAAAAAACGCATTTCCCGCCCAAGGATTTGGTAACGGTGAGTGTCAAGTTCACCAAGGTGCTGTTTGCCCAAATTAAGTCTCAACGCTTTCAAGCTCCTCCGTCGTGGAGCAGTATTATCGATGCCGCCGAAAAGGCGGCAAAGGCAGAGGACACTACAGGTGGATCTCTTAAGAGGCTGGCGAGATTGGAGACGGGCATGAAAATCACTAGCGGCTTCGAGATGCTGGCCACCAACGCTGATAAGAGAGATAACCGGCTAGCTCGTGAGTTTGCCATTATTCTCGAGGACGTGGAGGAAGACGGAGACCAAGTTCTACCCACCGATGCCGACATTGCAGCCTGGCCAGATGTCAATAAGGAAGACGATGAATCGTGGCTAGACATCAATTTCGAAGATTTTGAAAACGAGTTGGAAGGGAAGCGGGGTGCCAGACGAGGACCGCAAAGTGGGTTCGGCGATTCTACGAGACAGGCGGACCTGCAAAAGATGGTATCCCGGTTTGAAGCATTTCTCAACGATGACACCGCAGGGATAGACAGTGCTGAGATAGAGGACATGGATGAAGACGACGATATCTCTGATGACGACGAGGATGATAGCGAGGATGAGGACAAAGAGGTCAGCTTCGATGAGGAACAGTTCGCCGAGATGATGAGAGAGACGATGGGTCTGCCAAGTGAAGGAGGGACCACACAGGGGACAAAACAAGTCGCCAAGTATGTGCCTCCAGAGGAAGCAGATGAAGACGAAGAGATCAGAAAGATGGCGGCTCAGATGGAAGCCGAGCTGAAAGAACATGGCGCCCTAAAGCTTGACCCCGGGCCAGGGGTTACAAAGATAAAAAGGGTTGAAGGAAATCAGCAGGCCGAGGACGACGGCAAGGGAAAAGAAATCCAGAGACCAGAGCAGGGGGAGGATGAAGGGGAAGATAGCGGTGATGAGGAAGTCGACATAGATTACAACCTTGCCAAAAACTTGCTAGAAAGCTTCAAGAGCCAAGCTGGAATGGCTGGTCCTACGGGTAATATCCTAGGGATGATGGGCATGCAGCTCCCTAGGGACGAAGATGAGGAAGAGAGGAGTAGGTAGCTCTGTTAAATGTTAGTGACGGAGGGTGCAGTAACCCATCTAATTAAGCGCCTACATACCTAGGTAGATAGAGCTCCCATGAATCTTATATCTAAGCACCAGGTATGTCTCCTTTCGATAAAGTGAATCAAGCGACATCTGTCTGCATCTCGATACGTTCTACTTACCTAAGTGCTGGGGCTTCATCGTATTTCAATGTTAGTAGTCTCCCTGCGCTAGCCAGCCTACTACAGTAGACTCACTGTACTTAGCAAGGCCCCCAGCCACGCCCCCCCACGCGTTCTTACCCCACTAAAGACACCAACGACGTCACTGCCTGATGGTGATGGCCCCTGCAATCCTTTTCAACTTCGGCCTCACCAAAGGGCCAATATTCGTCCCTCATGATAGGCCAATTCACCGAGTCACAAATGGCCGAATGGATGCGCATTCGTATCTCCGGTAATACTATCTTACCCGTAAACTTACAAGACGCCAGGCCAGCCCGTGATCCGCTCGGTCCGGTTCGTGTACTCCATCCTAGTTGCTGAAGTCATCCGTCGTCCTCTATTAACTTTCCGGGCTACATGGCAGTACGATGTGGTCGAACAGAGGTGTTTCTAGCCTACAGAGAACATACGACGAAGTATACTTAAAATGTTCGACCGCCGTTTATTACGAAAGTCAGGGCGACGAGAAGGAGGCCATGGCCTCGTGGAAAAGCGCGCTTGACCAAATTCGTCAGAATCCAGTCAACAAGAGGCTTCCGGACAATACGCCCAAGTCCGAGACGGAACGCGCGCTGCTGGATAGTATAACCCAGTTGGAGGTCCAGTGTAAAGAAAGAATCGATCTCCTCGAGGCCCTTAGAATATCGCGAGAGGATGACTCCTCATTACGAGCTTCGCCGTCCGCGCCGGGTATAGAGTCGGCCGCAAATGGTTCTTCATCTCCATCATCTGGTAACAAACCTCCGGAGAGGGGATGGATTGGAGAGGGCACTATACCTGCTATAACGTATACAGAGTTACCGAAGCCGCCCTTGCCCAGACGACCGTCACTGTCATCTAGGAATTCGAGCGAGCAAGCTGTAGTTGGTAGACATAATATCAGCGTGGACCAACCGTCGCCTTCAACATTTACACGTCCGCCCTCGCGTCCGCCCCTCCTTCCGCCCTATGGCCTCTCTACCACAAACAGCGCTTCCTCCGATAGGGCGCAGAGCCCCGACAAACACAACATGCGAACGACCCTTCGGTCCGGGAAGTCTGATAAATCCTTGCGGCCACCTCGACCGCAGCCATCAAAGATAACCAAAGGCCCGGGCGCCAGCAAGGCCGCTACTTTGGCTTGGAAAAGTATAGTATCTAGACAATCTCTCACCAGAGCGTCCTCCGTCGACAGTCCCAGCTTCTCCAACCCGCCTGAACCAAAGTACTCTTCCGACTCTGCCAGGCCTAAGCCGGCTTCGCAACAGATTCGTTGGGATAGCCATAGCAGACGACTAGTTAGGTCTCCTGACAACGGCGCTACTGGCACGCCCCGCGACAGTCCAGACCTCGAATGCCCATCGCGAACATCAGGAGACTACGCCGTGGCTGGCCCCTCCTCTCTGGCGTTGGGTGCTGCTTCAAGCGCTATTGGTGCCCTCTCGATTCAGGATAGGAAAGAGTCGACTTTGACTTTAGGTCCGAGAGATCGAGGCTCATCATCCAAGAAGAGCCCAGCGAAAGCGCACCCCGGGTCTAGCTCGGGCGGGGATGCCGGTACATCTACTCCGGTTCCGACTGCCAGGGAGAACCCAATGCGGAGAAAACCAGTGGACAACCTGGCAAAATCTAAACCCAATAGTGCCAGGAAATGTGCAACGCGTGAAAGAGCCGATTCAGATCCAAGACTAGACTCTACTTCAGCAGATGATGAGCCTACAAATGCGAATCCTCCTCACCGGAGACGGAAGGGGAAGCAAAAAGAGACACCTATTGTTGCTGACACTGAATCGCAATCGCCCGCAGACTCCGCCGATGGTGAAACTAAGGAGAAGGGGAACGAATGGGAAAAGAGGAAGAAGGCGATCTTGAAAAACCTACCTCCAGGGGTAGACGATGCAGCAGCCAAAGCCATTTTCAACGAAATCGTAGTACAAGGTGATGAAGTCCACTGGAGCGACGTCGCCGGGTTGGAGGTTGCGAAGAATGCCTTGAAAGAAGCAGTTGTGTACCCGTTTTTGCGGCCAGACTTGTTCATGGGCCTTCGGGAGCCTGCGAGAGGGATGCTACTCTTCGGGCCTCCGGGGACGGGGAAGACGATGCTGGCGCGCGCAGTCGCCACGGAATCGAAGTCGACCTTCTTCTCTATATCCGCCAGTAGCCTGACGAGCAAATATCTAGGCGAGTCCGAAAAGCTCGTGCGCGCCTTGTTCGCATTGGCCAAGCTGATGGCCCCGAGCATCATATTTGTCGATGAAATCGACTCCCTCTTATCTCAGCGGTCCGGCTCCGGAGAGCATGAGGCCACAAGAAGGATTAAGACTGAATTTCTGATCCAATGGAGCGACTTACAGCGTGCCGCCGCCGGACGAGAGAATAACCGAGGTGGACCCAAGGATGGGGGTGACCCCAACAGAGTCCTTGTCCTAGCGGCGACCAACATCCCCTGGGCGATCGACGAAGCGGCGCGGCGCCGGTTTGTGCGGCGCCAGTATATCCCATTACCCGAGCCAGATACGAGAGCCAGCCAGTTGAGAACGCTGCTTAGCCAGCAGAAGCATAGTCTGACAGACACGGATATTGCCGAGCTGGTCGAACTGACAGAAGGTATTTCATTTATAATAATAGGTGTATGACAGTCGAGAGACCGAGATGGGGGGGGCTAATTATATATCGCTCTAGGCTTCTCCGGGTCGGACATCACAGCACTGGCCAAGGACGCGGCAATGGGACCCCTTCGTTCGCTTGGCGAGGCATTGCTTCAAATGACGATGGACGATATCCGGCCAATGGAACTGGGCGATTTCAAGACCAGCCTCCGGAATATCCGTCCCAGCGTCAGCAGGGAAGGACTGTTGGAGTACGAGAAGTGGGCCAGGCAATTTGGAGAGCGTGGTGGATAGTACATTCTTTAGACGGGACAGGATAACGAGGGGTCACGGCAACGCGTGCTAGTTAGGAGCACGGCTTCAAGGCTGTAGCAGAAGATGTATCATTCGCATGGGAGGGATGGGCGTTTGACGAGTGGACTGGCAGAGCTGTTGGGCATATGATACCCGGAGTAAAGGGGGTCCAATGCTGCCGGTTGGGATTTTATTGCATTAGCGTACCCTCCCAGTCGTTGCCATTGTACGATATGCTACATCTTGGGATATATTTATATATATACATTCCGTGCCCGGTTCATGTCAACGAGCTCGTCATCAGGCGCCTAGACAACGGCGGAGGGGCTCGTATGCCCCTCGAGATCCCCATTGGCCTCGGCCGATTAATCGTACACCCATCATCGTGAAATATGGGCTTCCTTCTATGGTATTTTTCTCTTTCTCCCCTCCTCAACCCTATCTATCATTGCGCCCTCAATCAACGTCATTCTCGTCGGCCACCGCGTTCTCGTCGGTCGTCGCTGTCGCCGGCACCGGAATGCCCAGGATCTGGGCCGCCTGGAGTGTGAGCACGCGGCTCAGGCGCAGAGAGCGGCGGGCCTCGAGCGCGGTCCTCTCCTCGTCGCGGGCGCGGGCGGCCTCCTCGCGCAGCAGGCGCCTGCGCTCGTCCTTGGCGGCGCGCTTGGCGGCGCGCTCGGCCAGCCGCTCCTCGAGCGTCGGCACTGGGGGCCGCTCGTGGATGGGCGGGCCGTACGGCGCGATGATGTGCTTCACCACGTGCCGCACGTGCTGGGACTCCCGCCAGCTCGGCGAGATGGCCACCACGTCGCCCTGCCGCAGCGAGTTGCGCGGGTCGTGCACCAGCTTGTAGTGCGGCTCTTTGAAGTACTGTGCGCGGGGGGTGGGGAGGTCAGTCTTGTCTATTTCTGGGCGTCTCTTTTTCCTATGGACGGGGGGTTATGGTACGAGGGCGCGGCGAAAGAAGTCGGCATTAAGAGGTTCGTACCTTTTGTACTCGGGGCTCGTATCTCATTCCTCCCAGCTTGACCTTGACCGTCTTGTCCATCTTCCCTGCCGAGACGACGATGCCGTGGAATTCTTTCGCCGTCTGCCGGGCTAGATTGGCGGCTGCCGCCGTTACTTCCGACGCCATCCTCGAGTTAGGTGCTTCTAGGTATCCCTTCCGCGCGATTCAGTCGAGGCTTAAAGGGTCATGGTCAGTACGGTCGCCGGCAATTCGATCGCGTGCTGTTGCGTGAAGTACTTCTCAATATGCAGCAGACCAAAAATTGTAACGTAGCGGTTTACAGCTGTCGTAGCTGTCACAGCTGTCACCGCACCCAGGCACTGCGAGGCCAATTTAGGGCGAGTGGGTCAAGTGCACCTCCAAGCTCCACTCCTTTCCATTGGAACGCCGCATTCCACTGTTGTGCCGGCCCGAGCCCCGAGCCGCTCAGAAGACCCACATACACCGACACACGGACTTTGCCCCCACCCACACCGGCCCCTAAACCGGACATTCATACCATAAATCAACTTATTCTAAGACCAGTAGGCCGGAATAAGCGGATATACTAATCTGACGATCGTGCCGTGTCGTACATGATGTAATATCGATAGAACAGTTCGCTCGCAGGTGTTGGGACCCACATGGGTTGTCACTCAGCGTCGTAAGAATCCATCCGTATTGAAATGGCCGTGGATTCAGCTATCCAACGTTCTCTCGGCAAGAAACCGAGATCTATGGCGCGGATGGGCTACCGAGCATATATGCGGGCTAGGACAGAATAGCATATGACATAACATGTAAGACGGTTTAGGCTAAGGCTGAATGAAAAACCCCCAAAACGCAGAGCGCGCAACAGTAAAAAGTAATGCAGGCAGGGTATTAAGCCTACTAGGCGGGCAGCTGCAAGATTCGACCTCACGACCTCTCGGACCCAAACCGAGTACGCTTCCACTGCGCCAAGCCACCGCTTGTTATTAATTGTTCAGCGCCTACCCGAACTCATGTCGATGACCTCATTTGGTCCTTGACAGTAGCGGGCCTGGGGCATCGATACGTTTACTGTCTGAAACATGGTTGGGAAGGATATAGAAGACACATGAAGCCGAAGTCGAAGAGATTTGTTGACTGTCTGTGCTTTACGCCATTGGAGAGGCAAGTCACGACACAAGCCAACGTGAGAGCCAGGTACTGCCTACGCGGCGGGCTCTACTAACCATAAAAAGAAGTCAGGGGCCGACGCTATAATGCACCAGCTTACTATTGGTATGTGTACTTCAAACTACCGGAGGCACCATTCAGCTTGGGGAGCCAACAAGCACGTAGCCTCTGCCCTAGATCTTAACTTGAAGTCAGTATAAAGGCATATCCATTACCGGTGGCTAGGAAAGTTGCCATATTCGCATCGTCCACTTCACTACTTGACTGATCACCACGGGGGGGGCGTGCCACTATACAGTCCTGGTAAAAAAAAATTGTAATGCTAAATATTCGCTATGCCGGCAAGTGTTGTATGTTGTCAAGCTCTTCAGGTTTGTAATTATTTTGAATAGGTCAATTCTTTGTTGGTACACCTCGGCCGCTAACTGCATTGCGTATAATTACTAGCCTCACTGCCTTTCAATAACCTCCAGTGCATGTCCTGATGGATTGTTGGATAATATTCATTTCCAACAAAGCCAGCTACTCCACGAACCTCGCATAAAAGCCATATCTATGATACTTGACATATGATACACCGCTATAAACGGTATATGAACAGATAGGAACAATCAAAAATGAGAAGGAATCCCCTTGCTATATATCCAAGCCCCCTAAGATATCATCAACAGCTGTTTTCGTCTTCAAAGGTGCCTAGCTACATAGCTAATTGCTTTAGATAGGTAAAAATTTCTACTACCATCAAATCAGCGACCGGTAAGGCTATATTGAATCTGCGGTTTAAATTGGTAAAAGGGGACCTAAAAGGGTTGTCATTGCTTTACCACTCTCCCTGGACAGCCTCCCCCTTTACCCAACTTGGCATTAGGTCCATCTGGCGTTAATAAAATGACCATGAATCTGGTCGAAACCTATCCGCTTCACATTAGACCCGGCAGAGTGGTTTCTAAAAGGTCTATAACATCGGCGGGATTTATCTCTTGTAAAAAGCAAATACGGGCCAGTTGGAGAGATATCTTATGGCTACTATGAGTACTTGTTAAGACGCTGGTTTGCATCCAGGCTACAAGTACGACCCACAATCAACGTGACGTAAAATTTTAGAGATTCTACTATAGTACTCTAACACCAAATATGCTCGGCTACCCCTGCCCCAAACTCGACATGTCGCATATAGAAGCCGAGTAGAGTAAGGATCCCGTAATTCCTGCGAACCCCTTTGAATACGGATCACACGTACATATTTCACGCCTCGCAAGCTATAGAACTTCTATCCCAAAGATCTGGTAGCTGCCAATACGAGTCCTCGATGAACTCTGAATCGTCGTTCACTCTAAGCTTACGTCAGGCGAAAATTAGAGAACCCAACCCCAATGAAACGTCCAGGGAGCAGTGTGGATGGAGTTAAGTGATGTCAAAATCATATAGCAGAATGTATAAACTAGACCTATTCTACCAAAAAGACCTCGTACATCCTGAGCCGTCTATGTTGAATGAATGTCAGAGCTTTAGCCTGTGGCCAACCTCTCCAGTCCCGACTGATCGCCGTTGAAAGTATCCGAGTCGCCGCCGTACTCATACGCATCATTAAACTGCCAGATGGTGTAATACGGCCACCCGCCGGGCGGAGTGCCCGCCGAGGAGCTGTACCGGGCCAGGACGAGCGGGTTCGTGTCGACGAAGGCGCTCGAGTCCCCCGTGCAGCTCTCCCACCACGAGGGGTTCGTGTAGATCAGCGGGTAGCGCCCCGTCCTCGTGTGGTAGGTGTCGCTGAAGTCCTGGATCCACGACACGGCGGCGCTGGTCGATAGCACGCAGTCACCCTCGAGGTCCAGCATGCCGGGCAGCGTGATACCGTCGCCGCTCCAGCCGCCGCCGTTCTCGAGGAAGAACTCGGCCTGCGCCGCGCCCGAGCTCGAGTCCAGGTGCGCGAAGTGGTACGCGCCGCGGATGAGGCCGGCATCCGTCGCTCCGGTGTAGTGCGAGGAGAAAGCAGGGTCTTTGTAGGTCGTGCCTTCGGTCGCCTACCGGTTTTCAGTATATCAGGACCGTTGGCTGTGTTGGAGATGGGAGTATTACCTTGATGATGACGAAGCGTGCTCCAGATGAATAGGCCCCATCGAAGTTGTAAGGAGTGCTTTGATAGTGAGATATGTCAAGCCCGGGGACGGCACCAAGAGCAGCGCCTCCGAAGCTCAAGCCGATTATGATAGAAGACTTCATGATGGTGTGATATCTTTATTGGGCTCTTTGCTGGAAGCTTGGGTGGCTTGCTTCGTGGAGTGTTTGATGGGCCCTTGAATGATCTCGTTGAGAGGTTTTGACCCCTTATATATATTCTACGGTGGACACCGCAATGAACCCCTATTACCTCATTACATAACCATCGTTTGTCAGAAGCGAAGATGACGCTGGATGTTACAAATTTAGGTCATGTTTTGGTATGATTAGCAGCCCCCGTGTGACGGTCCGATGGTCCAGCAATAACGTCATCGGCAGGCAAGCCACTGATCTCAGTTATTAACGACCGCGCAGTGATCATCATCGATTACAGGTAGGAATTCTGTAAATCTTCAGCCGTCGTGCTCGAACTATAAATATAATGTGCAAACTGCGCTGCAGGTACAATTCCGCCGCCCCTAGGGGTGCGGAATTTAACACTAGCCTTTTCAGCTCATTCTCATACCTTCCAATTTGGAAGACGCGAGCTACAATCGATACCGCGATGATCGACAGCCATTTGGGTCTTTAGCTACCGGCGATCTCACGATTTTGTAGCCATACACAGAGTTCATCGAGAAATGTCTTATGTAAGTTGGAGACCCTTGGTGGATGGGAGATTCCCTTGAAACATGAGTTCAGATACGCCGCGCGAAACGGCAGTGCTTTGCTTGTAGCAAATCAAATGACGACAAATGAGCACTGAACGCGTTGAGTAGCACTATAACCTATAATAGATTTGTAACTCGTAGGTGCTGAATATAAGCTAGCAGTAATTATAACCATACGGTTCATACCATGCTACCTAACCCAAGGCACTAACGATAAGCCATAGAAATTACGTCGTGGAATCATTCAACAGAGTAAAACACACCATCCAGTCATGTAAAGCATCAACTCGATCGCGTCTCAAGGAATTCCATTCGTGATACTATCCATTTATGGCGTCATATGCGACCGCAGGTAAGTCATCACAGCACACCACCAACCGTGACCGAGCAAATGTGCCTCCTGCGCCGGAAGAGTTGAAAATCACAGATAAGAAACATGTATATGTCGAACGATACACCAGATGACCGTTATCCACATCCACTCTAAACCTCCTGGTCCTCTTTCCAAAATGCCTAATTGCCCAGCCAACCATGTAAAACCATATTAAACATAACACCGATAGATCTCTATTACAGATGAGTGTACGGATGGCGTCAGGTCCGAGTGGTCCGAAAAGCTGTTTGTTCGTGCTGTTTCACCGGATCATATATCATCCCACAAGCCAGAAGCCAGAAGCCACAAGGATATAAACAAGAGAGGAAGGACTCTGCCATCGTCCTCGTCGTAAAACAAGACGTCCACGCATGACGTAAGGTAAGCACCGTAACACAGCAGGACCTCTTCCATGTAAGCCCATTCGTGGGCGGCCTCGCCGAATCTGGGAAAAGCTTCTTCACCATTCATCGGGGTAGCACGACGCCCGGCCCCGTAGAAAAGTAGTACATGCGGGGCTTACCCATCGGCGGCGGCGGCGGTGACGGCGGTTCCTTCCTAACCCCGACATTGCTAATGCTGTCCTCGGGCGCGAGACTTTCGGTGTCGTCGTCCCACTTGTCCTGCGGGACGTCCGGGAGCTCTCGCGCGGATACGTAGCTTGGCGCCTTGATCGCCGACGGGGCATAGCGGCTCCCAGCCTTGCTCGGCGCCCTGCTCGCGACGTACGTCTGGGCGTCGGAAGATTGGTGGCTGTGGTAGCCGTCGTCGGTTGCGCGTCTCGGGAGCGCCGCCGCGGTGTACCTGGAGCCTGCGCGACTCCGGTAGTCCGCCTCGGTAGGCGGTTTGGAAGTCACATACCTGGACCCCACGGAGCTCCGGCGATCACCCTCTCTGTGCCGCTCGGGGGAGGGCGCGCCGTATTTGGGCGGCGTATTGCCCCTGCGATTTGCCTCAGGGAGGAGCCTGGGCGTCGCCGTATGCTTCGAGCCGGCGGAGCTCCTATACTCGGCTTCGTCGATCATGAGGGGCCGCCTAGTCGACCCCGCCTCGCTGCGACCGCGGACCCGACTGCTGGTAGTATAGCGGCTCGCACGATCGTCGACGTCTTCCAGGGCCCTCGCCGTCGGACCGCCAACCTGGGAATACCGAGCCATGAGGCTCGGCGGCGGGTATTTCTTCGAGACGGCCGCATAGTCCTCGGGGTGACGGACCTCTTCTACAGCCCTCTCGACCTCGACATAGCGACAAGAAATGTCGTCCTGCTGCGAAGCACGATCGCGCCCTTTCTGTATCAGACTGTATGCCAAGGAGCCACCGACGGCTGCGCCAGCCACGGCGCCAAGAACAGTCCCGAACATGGTACCGGCGCTCATCCCTTTGGTGGTTTGGGCCTGAGAACCCACGATGGTGGAGTCTGTCACGCTCCTACGCAGAATCCGGGGCTCGACATCATAACCTGGGGCCTGCCGGCGAGACACCGCAGCAGAGGCCGGCACGCCGGCCGCGGAACCGACGACGGTCGGAGCCGCCGTGGCCACGTCGAAGTTCCAGTCGAGGATACGGCTAGCCTCTTCCTGGGTGGATTGCGTGCGACGGACGGTGGCGCCTCCGTACTTGGAGGGGTAGCCGGGAGGGTTTACGTAGACGACCTCCATTATGTTCCCATCGAGGTCCTGGATCCTGGTCTGATCGGAGGGTTCGCCCTCACCGCTGATGCGCGATTTAGGCTCAGATCGCAGAGCAGCGGCGTGGAAATCCGCTACCGCAGAGAGCGAGGGGGCCGAAAGAACAAGGCGTGAGCGTCTCAGCGGCTCGCCGCTACCCACAAGCTTGACTTCGAAGACGGGCTCGAGGGCCGGCGAGGTGGTGCCGAAGACAATAGACGAAGAACTAGCCTGGAGAAATTTCAGGCCTAGGGGGTGCGTGATAGCGGAATAGAAGGATGCAGAGGGCCCTAGGCAGGAGACTTGCACGAAGGGGAGAATGTCCTGCATGTGGCCTTGTATGCGAGAAATACCCCGAGAATGGGAAGAGCGACGACAGGGCTTCAAATAAGCCGACCAAGGCCCCCTACAGGGAGTAGCGCCTGACCGGGGGACGAACGGTCGGCGCGAATACGCTTGTGGATAAGGGGTATACAGCCTCACGAGGCGGATGCAACAAGCGCGGGGTACTTTAACTCGCGGGTTCGTGAGAGGGCAGCCGAGACAGGGCTCCCCGCGATTGGTAAGTAACTCTGTGCAGGGAGGGTTCTGTGCTGAGTGAGACAGCAGCAGCGTTGTTGTGTAAGTGTCAGGCAGCGAGCGAATGAGGGCTTTGCGCTGGCGTCCTCCGAATATCTAGACCTGGTCTTGGCTAGTAGCACGCGGTAAAATTGCACTTTCTTTTGTCCTCTTCAATCAAAGAAGAGATATTCCTCCACTCAAAAAGCCCGAAATTCAAGCCGAGCCGAAGAAACTCGAAGTGACTGAAGACAATATTTCGATGACAATGCTATTCAAATGAACATGAGAACAGACTCTGGTCCGCTTCGCTGGGTTTCCCTCTCTTTATTAAGAGGCCTGACCGCCATCTCGAAGAGGGTCTCGAGGGCCTCTTCTACCCAACTAAATTTTACCATTAGCTATAAGTAGATAGACCCCTTGATTAGGTACAGATGCAGGACATCAATGCCCTAGACATCTAGGAGCGAAAGAGGTACCCGGACTACCAACTCCGTACACATGCTACATGCGTAGGTGGACACGATGGAAGAAGACCATGCGGAAGAAGTGGACACCGAATTGATCTTCCAAGGAGCGAGACGGCTCCCGGGCTGTCGACGTAGATTGTTACACGTGGATCTGACATATAGTAGTTCAGAGAGCTGACAAACCCCACCCCCCTCAGTGGAGAGGGCAGCACGTAGTCAGGACACGAGCCTATAGCCGAGCTGACTGACTTTCACAGAAGATGTCATCGCTCGCGTCGCTGCTCACGACATCTGTTCAACTGGACTCAGTCCAATCGGTATGCATGCCCCTCCAGTTTCGCGGTGCGTGCGGGTGACACTAGAACGCTGTACGGGCGGGGCACACGGGTCAACATCCCCTCGGTTGGAATGGGGATTGTACAACAGAAGGGCTGCCACGTTCAATCTCGTGTTTTCTATTGTGGACTCATTCACACGGCACCCTGCTCGATTCTACCGTGCCAGCTTGTGATTCGACAGGAAGTAATGGGGACGCGCGCATCTGCAGAGCGCTATCGGGACCCGCCAGTCAGGAGTGGACGGGGACAGCTCTCCTCAGATTCACCGATTGGATGACATGGCGCTTTCGTCTCAAAAGCCGCTGGTGCAGGCGCGGGTCAAAAAATGGAAATGCATGTTAATGGTCCCGCTGGTGACTCCATACAAAACCGATATGCCAAATAGGAACTGTGAGACTGTCCTTGGGGTGTCTAGACCCACGGTCCACTCATTCAAGTTTCAATGGACGGGGACGGTTACACGTAGAAAGACTAGTAATGGTCCAAAGGAGGCATGATTAGCGCAAGGCGACCAGTCGGAGTCACATTCAACATCCTTCATCGACGGTTCAGAGCTACATCTATGCAGCCCGTTTATTCTTTGCAGTGGCGCAGACCCAGCAGACTGAAAGAACCATGACATGACTGGACGTCGGCCCTGTAACTATATAGGCATCCAACCAATTCGGGTGATCCCAAGAAAGCCACAAATCGCTTCAGGGCATTGGGGGAGTGAATGCTGAACCATAGAGACCCTAGGCCTACCAATAATTGGCCTCAACGATACCCTTGGAGGCCATCTGGCGTAAGGCATCAGAACCCCATAGAGTTCCCACGCGACGTCGCATTGGACCTTGATCTTGATGCTGTGGCCATTCTTGCCAACAAGCAGGCTTTCTCGGCATTCCTGTAAATTCTCCGATCACCAGGAACGTACCTTCTTCTTTCAAGGCACGCCCCGTGCCCAGCAGCCTGACCCGGTCTCGAGGAACATGCATAATGTTGTGCCTTCCTTCGACCTACAGTTTGCCCTCTTCTAGCTCTGTCTCCATGGCGAATGGGAGAAAGCGGAAAAAAGATCCAACATAAACAATAGAAGAAAGTGGTGCGTAGGCCAGGTTGAAGTGGCCCGCAAGGACGACAAAAGCGTCTTACATCTTATGTTGAACGCCTGATGTTTTGGTTGTAAAAGCAGAGACCGAAAATTCAAGGTCCAAGCTCCCCGGAACGTCCGGACCATCCGTGATGTTGTATGGCAGATCTTGCCAAGACGCTACCGGCTTAATCATATCCTACCTGAACGTGCTCACGCTGACTCTTCCCTTCCTCCAATGGTTGAGTGAGAAATTAGCTCAAGAGAGCATCACCACTATCAGATACTAGGCGACGAGAGCAGATAGTCGAGCTAGATGATGTCCCAGACATCTTCTGCGGCGTGGCAAAACTTGCTGCAAGCAACGCTAGCTGAGAGGCTGTAGTTGCTGATAGCAATCTTCTCGTCTACCCATTCATCGGCAAAGTTGTCAGGGCCCTTGGCCATGGCTCCGACGAAGACACATATGCTCTCTTTCGGCTTGAGGTTTTGTATGTAATCCCTAGGACGGATCACCTCGGACTCAAAGCTCAAGGTAACCTTCCTGCAATTAGGAGGAAGGTGGTCGGTGATGGGGTTCTGGATGACACGCAGCAGCTTCTCCTGAGAGTTGGTGGACCGGATGGAGAGACGATGCAGAAGCTGGACCATAAGACCAGCAAAACGCTTGAATGTACGGGGAATCCTGACCGTGGGAGAAACTTCGATGAGGACTCCCTTGGAAGTGTGGATGTATATCTGCAGCTTGCCGGCCTTGTTGATGGGAGAGTCCAGCAGGGTAAGAAGGCACTATGTCAGTCAGCATGAGCATGTTGAATGCCAGGCTTCGGTAAGAGCCATTGGTTGAGCAATGGACGGACAGAATGGGGTTGTTACCTACCTGATGTGTTATGTCGGGTCTCGCATCGCTAATATCGCGGTTCATCTTGCGCATGACGCCGATATGCTCGTCGCTGTTGAGAAGGGAATACTTCTCCTCGCGCTGCATCCCTATGCGGTTACCGCCGCCGCCATGAGATGCTTTGTAAGTCTCAAGACTGGCGTTGGCGAGGACAACGATAAGTCTTCGGCTATCCTTATCGCTCGAGGCAATGGGGACATGCTGCTCTGCGACGAGTTGGGGGAGGGTAGGAGGAGGTAGAGATTGGGTTCCTGGAGGTTGCGCCGTGGTGTCAGCTTTCAGTCCATAACCTAACCGGCTACCGCTCTGTAGCCTTAAGTTGGAATAGATATTAAACTTACGCGGACGCTTCCGGTCGGGTGAAGACATTCTGTCTTGTTGTGATTTGCGAATTAAAGGTTGTGGATACTGAAGCAGCAGAGCTTCTAATTTCCCGCTTATCGTATGAGATGGAGAGAGGGAAAAACCAACAATTGATCAATTATCAGGGGTAAATAGATCATAACAACTATTTTATATGAGTCACAGCTATGCAAGTTAATTTTGACTTCTGACTTAGATTTCACCCGTTGGCTGGAAAATCGGATATCTGTCGTGAGGGAAATATTAGGTGAGATTTTGGTGAAGGGATTGGCTTGAACGGATGATATGATAACACTCGGGTCCGTCCCGATAGTCCGGACCCGCCGATTATCGAGCGCCACTGAGTAAGCACATACCTGGGTAGTAAGCACTTAACTAAATGCGATGAGCTAACCCCCCACGAGTCTAGTCCGGCTGGCCCACCCCATCCGTTCGCTGTTCTCTACCAGCCCTTTACGAACCTTGAAGTTCTATGAATTGACTCTCAACTTACCAGATGGCGAAGAGCGTGTATTCCCATGGCTCTGTAGTCGTTGTGCACTTTTGGCACTTATCGAATATCCTCTGGAAAGCTTCCTTCTCTCCCTAAGATTTCGTGGCACCAGACGCATTAGCTGCTTAGGGTCGGGTACCACTACTCCCTTACCGCACAGGTGCTGTAACCGACGGTACATCAACAGCCCATTGCAGAAACGCTGTCAATGATGCAACTAAGAACTCTGTGTAAAAGAGACCTCGGTAATGAGTTCAGCTGCGGACAGCCGAATATGACGTCGGCCTTATAAGGCTTTTGCTTGCGTCAGACGTTGCTTGATAGGTGATGCGACGGACAACCCTGACATCTGTGTTGGGGTGAGTTTGTTCCAGTGCAGAGACTGTTTGGTATAGACTCCCATGAGCAATTACTTCCAACTCCACTCCGTTTCTTTCGTGAAACCGGTGACTCTTTCCAGGATCTAGGGCTTCGTCGTTTGTCTCGTGGGTTGCGCCTCCATCCTGGACTACAACTCCAAAGTTAAAAGTGCAATCTGTGGCCTCTCCATCGTTGGGTCTCCACACCTCCCGATAGTGCCTCTTGCGGCACGTAG
Source organism: Monosporascus sp. MG133 (assembly GCA_004155925.1). Classification (NCBI taxonomy): domain Eukaryota; kingdom Fungi; phylum Ascomycota; class Sordariomycetes; order Xylariales; genus Monosporascus; species Monosporascus sp. MG133. The sequence continues at coordinate 50,170 of QJNX01000136.1, read as the reverse complement.
TAAGAGCGATTGGTTTGCATTTGTTGTCCAAGATGAGTCTCTGAGTTGCTTCAACGGCTGTCAGTCGAGTACGAGACCCAATGAGTATTCAAGCGGGCCACTATGTTTCGAAGGGAAGTCCAGGGAGGTTCTACCTATTACGCAGGCTGCTTAACAGGATGTGGGCCTACTATAATTCAAGTCACACAACCTCCAACGTGTGTCTATACAGACTACCCCTACGACACATATATGATATTATTTGACCCGCTGAAAGCCTGTTATTGCGTTTCGACTTGTATAACGTGTCTAATCCAAGGACTAGGACTCCTGGTTGAAGGATTCTATTTGCCGACCTACTACCCGATCTGGTAATGGGATTTAATCGAGCGGAAACCATGTGACGGCATGGTTGAGCACCTCCTCTTGCGAGGAGAAGGTCAAATAAAGACTTGCGTTGTCACTTAATTCCTATGTATTCCTACTTCTTATCAGTCTGATATATGTGCTAGGCGTTGGGTCTTTCACTGACACCCTTGACAGTTTCAAGCTGTTTGCCAGTTCTGCCACATAGCTCCTCTACGAAGGGGTGTTAGAAGGTGCTTGAGACAAGCCTATCCTGCAATGCTTATATTCCGATATCATACTGCTTGGTACACCAAGGAATACAGCCTCGAGGTAAGAAAGCAAATGTAAGAGATGACCATCCCAGCATCGTGCCTCCGGTCACTATACTAATTAAGACTTATGTGGCACATAAAGAATTCGAATTTCTTGAGTATTCGAACCGATGCCGGTCTGTACGCCCTACGCCACTTAAACTATCTAAATCTTCGATCCCGTCGCGGTATTGCCATATTTGTCTTCGCATGGATCTGGTGGACGTACTATTAGGCATGGTCGAGATTATGTGCAAGACATCTATGGCTGAGTCTATGTGTCAAGAAGAATGCAGTCTAGAGACGACATTGAGAGATAAACAGTGGGAACTGTAGGCATAGTTCACATTTACTCGACACTATCTCCTGGAAACCTCTTCCCGGCATACACATAACGGCCTATCTAAGTAAAACTAATCAATACAAGGAAGCCGTGCCACAGCCCCCTCTCCCCTCACATTCAAAGATCAAACTGGAAACCTCTCTCCACACGATTCTAGCTTCTCCCGCCAAAAGCCTCGGATTAAAAATTAATGACCCTCCTACGCACCGCACCACCACCACCTCCAACAAGGCTGCCGCCGTGGCAACCCCCGTCCGGGAGGACCGGGGTCCACGGCACGCCGTAGGCGTCGAACCAGAAGCGCGGGGGCGGGGACGAGAAGTAGTCTTCCGATCTCCGGCCGCCGCAGTAGGGCGGCAGGGCGTCGACGCATGAGTGGTGGGGAGCTTGGGCCTGGTGGTATAGGCTCACGACGGCGGCACAGGGACACGATACGCACGAAGTCGCGTGCGTGTGCGCCCCGTTCAGATATAGGGGTCCGTTGTTGTTTCTAAGTCAGGGGTTGATGGTGAGCTGTCACGGTTGTGGTGGTTCGGGAGGAGGGAGGTTGAATCTGGTCTGAAAAGGGGGGAAAGGGAGATATTATAGGTAAAGGACGGGTATTTAGAGACAAAGGGAGGGGGAAGAGCAAGGCAAGGGTTCATTCACTTACAGAATACAGGGAGGGCTTCCACTGTGCGCACGGTCGAGACCTAGATCTCCTTATATTCGTCATATTTAGAAGAAAGAAATGAAGCACGAGTGGCTTTCTTTCCAGGGGAGCGTAGCTTACTGCCGCAGCTGTGCTGTCGATAATGGTGGCGCGTGCAATACGGCTGCTGCGAGCCGCAGCAGTTGGAGGTGGTCACCACGAAGTCGCAGCCGAAGAAGTTCCCGTGGGGCTCGGGGCGGCCAGAGTGTCTGGCGGCGCAACGGCAATACATTGTATTGATAGGAAGGAAGCCGGGAGTCTAGGGACAGGGATCGACTGACGTGATGATGCTCGGACGCGGAACAGTGAGTGAGTGAATGGGTGTGATGTGGATGTCTGAGTGAGCGAGCGGGCGAGGGAATAGAGGCCGGATTACTGAGAAGAACCCAGAAGCTCGTGGTCCTGGACGTCGCACACGACGGTTGAGGTGGAAAGGTGGAAGTTAGAAGGTTATATCTTCCCCTCCCTTTCAAGTTTGTTGTCTCTGTTGTCAAGTGCAAGCGGCGCGGGAAGCAAGTTTGACGATTACCATGACGGACAGACTTATGACTGGTTCTTGTGACACATTACTACCTACATATCCTACTTAGCCTCCCACAATCAGCAATGGCCAAGGATAAATTCCACCAGTTTCGGCTTGTTCTTGTCCGCCGTTTCCTCAACAGCCATGAACGGCAAGTCCACTGAAATGATCTGACCACGATAAACCCCCTGAAGAGTAAAGCTCTTCGCTTTCGAGTAGACTGGCAAAGTGATCAAAATATTGTCACACTGGATGCTATTGGATCGTTTTGACCACCATTTGGCTTGCATGTCGCGCGTCATGGGCATCGTATGTTTATGAAGCCATCAAAGATACGATAATTCCCAATAGGTAGAGATGGAAACACGATATATGCCCTTATCAGCAATATCAAGTGATGCGGTATTAGCATAAGTACCTCGCTGATAGAGTACAACCGATTCCATGCCTTAAGTGGGCTGATGCTCGGGATTTAATTGGTTCCAAATTTAAAGCTGGTTAGCGTGCGCAAGGGGTTAAGTACATAAGTACTTGTACCATTCACCGCTACAGTTTCTGGTACTGCATTCGCCTACTTACATACATAGTTAATTGAGATTTGGGATTCAGGAACCAAAAACTCCAACGCCACACCATTTTCGAAGTACCTCCCACCTACCCACCTCCTGCTACTCCTTTCCGCCTCAACGACCCTTCATCTTCAAGAGCAACCGAAGCGCCCTGTATCGTTACAAATGCTTCCCCCTCACGTTCTCCCCATGATAGCCTAAGCAGCAAAAAAAATTAAATTCAATCGACTCCCCTTGGCCTGGCTCGCTCTGAGAAGTTAACCTTAACTGGCAGAAGCCCCCTATCTCTCGTTTGAATCCGGCCGAGGCGGGAGAAAGGAGGAGATAGCCATCCATGGGCGAGAAGACGTACCCATTGCTATCTCGGAGGGAGATAGAGGGGTCGATTGCAGATGGAAGGAAGCTTTTCATCCTCAATCAATATGTCATCAAGGCAGACGCTTGGCTCCCGTACCATCCCGGTGGTGAAAAGTCCATCATGCATATGGTTGGTCGAGATGCCACCGACGAGGTCACCGCGTTCGTACAACCCCTCCTGTTCTTCTGTTCGCATGTCCTCTTGAAGGGCCGGGTTCCTGACATGCTGCGATACCAGTCTTCACTCTGCGCAGGCATTACAGCAGATGAACCGCTATCGTATTGGCCGCATCGAAGGTAGATGGGACAACTTCATCCCCCCCATCCAGGGAGGCAAGTTCCGGGCCCTATCGGATAACACCGACGGTGAAGAATGCGAAACCCAATCGACTGCTACCGCAAGCAATTCCAGCTCCCGTGACCCTTCCCCGGTCTCGCCTGTATTCGAGGGAGAGGATCCCGCCTTGCGGGGTCGACATGCCGCCGGAGCCAAGCAGCGGTCAACATCTGTCTCGTCCAATTCGTCGGTTGATGAGGACGACGGAATGGCGTACCTCGACACAGTCACCAAGAAGAAGATCAGTCTCGATCTAGAGACGTACCCCTCCTTGGACCATGCCACTCAAGACGCCATAGTCGCCAAATATCGACTTTTGGACGAGCGTGTCAGGGCCGAGGGCCTGTACAACTGCAATTACCGAGCATATGCTATCGAGTGCAGTCGATACTCTCTCCTATTCGGCCTCATGCTTCTTTTCCTGCGATGGGGATGGTATGCCTTGAGTGCGGCTTGCCTCGGTGCGTTTTGGCATCAGCTCGTCTTCACAGCCCACGATGCTGGTCACATGGGAATCACTCACGGTTTCCATACCGATAGCGTAATCGGTATGATCATTGCTGACTTCTTGGGCGGCTTGTCCCTCGGGTGGTGGAAGAGAAGTCATAACGTCCATCACATTGTCACCAATTCCCCCGAACACGACCCCGATATCGAGCATATGCCTTTTCTTGCAGTTTCACATCGTTTCTTCAGTGACCTACGATCCACCTACTACGACCGCGTCATGGAATACGATGCCCTGGCAAAAGTCATGCTCAAGATCCAGGCGTACTCGTACTACATAATACTTGCTTTTGGCCGCTTCAACCTTTACCGCTTATCCTGGGAGTATCTCCTCGGGCCCCACGCCCCGCGGAAGGGTCCGGCGTGGTGGCATAGATACTTCGAAATTACCGGCCAGGTAGTTTTCTGGATTTGGTTCGGCTATTTCCTCGTTTATAAGTCGATCCCCACTGCGTGGGACCGATTCGTCTTTGTCATGATCAGCCACATGGTCACCATGCCCCTTCACGCGCAGATCTGTCTCTCTCACTTCGCTATGAGCACGTCTGAGCTTGGACCTCATGAGTCTTTCCCCCAGAAGATGCTCCGCACGACAATGGATATTGATTGCCCTCAGTGGCTTGATTTCTTCCATGGCGGCTTGCAGTTCCAGGTCATCCACCACCTATACCCCCGCATGCCGCGGCATAACCTCCGCCGCGCGCAGAAGCTTGTCCAAGAGTTCTGCAACGAAGTCGGCATTCCGTATGCGTTGTACGGTTTCTACGACGGCAACAAACGTGTGGTTGGTACGCTAGCCGAGGTCTCGAGGCAAGCCGCAATCCTAGCCAAATGCCAGCAAGTGGTTGCCGAGAGCGGCGATCCGCTCCATGCACACAGCCACTGAGGGCTTGATATGAATACAGAACGCATCCATTCTGTCATAATGTAATACATCATTTCACCTTTTGCATCAATCAGACCTGTCATGTCACATCGTGAGACATCTGCACGCTCTATCACTCGTCAAACTTCCGCCAATGACCTCATAGCTGGCACGGCATAATTGGGCTAAATGGCTCGAATCGGGCAGCTCATCTGGATCACGTCGAGTAGGCCCAAGTAGAAGAGAGGCCATATTGCATGTGTTCAGCTACTGAAACTCACAAGGACTCTAATGATCCGGTGCCTTAGCATACTGCTGACTACCTAGTTACCCCAATAAACCGTGAATCGACCGTGTGCGCCCTCGATTAGAAGTCAGAGTAACGGTAGAACCCAGCAACATCCCGACCGTCTGTACGCTGCAGAATGGTTGGGGGTCGTGGAAGGACGCCTTTACGGCCAACCTTATAGGAATTGTCAGCCCTTAAGTTTACTGGGATAGCATTCAAAAAAGAGAGGTTCTCCAAGAGCCTGCCAAAAAATCACTCCCTACGCTACCTTCGAATCGTTCCGTCTCAAACTAGGGTCTAATTCACCTTTATTCTGCGGTGCCACATTTGACCAAGTGACCGAGAGCCAGGTTCTCTAATGCTTGCTCGTTGCGGCTAATCGCAGGACACCAATTACAACGTGCTCTCCTTATCGGGATTATCCATGTTTCCAACAAAAGCACTTTGTTATCTTCGTAGCGCCCGCCTATTTGGCAATCAACCCGAGTAGAAAGGCCATAGTCGCACAGGCATCGTCAATTCGTGTTACCGGCGGTGTGGATAAGGTGGCTGGCTACACGGCCTTACCTAGTTCAATATTGCATGTTCACGAGGAGTAGACTAATAAACGTGGTCGATTCTGCAGCGCCTACCGATGTGAAAAAAAGAGACTACGAATACGAGGCCGGGTCTAAGCCTGACGCTCTGGTAAGGCCCGAGGCGTCCTATAAAACTGTCTTCGATGGCGGGAGCGGCAATCTGCGTTCGAGATTGGACGGGCATGTCGGCTCCCGGCGAGCCAACTCATGATATGACCGCCTGGACCTAGGACTGGAGGAGAGAATGGAATATACCATGGCTCGGTGCAGGTGGGTCCCTGGCAAATGGGAAAACAAATTAACGGGAGCTCAGAGGAGATGACAAAAAGAAAGTATGGCTGTCATATATCTAGGTCATCCTCTCCACCATTGCGAAGACAAGGCCTTGCCACCATATTGCATCACAAACAAGCTCTCATAGCCTCATAAGCGCGTTGGACACGACGAGATTTTGTGTTTTCGTGTTTCGCTTTCTGACACTCGACCGAACCGTCCCATTTACTACCTCCGTCTCACGATGGGCTCAGGCAAGATGGACGAGAAGGCGGCGAAGCGCATCGCCGATGCCCGCGGGAAGAAGGTAAGTAAGCCACCATTCATTCGTCATGCCGGTGATCCCGCTCTCTGTCTATCTACCTGACGTGGAGCTGACCCGAAGGAATACGAAAGGACCCATTCGCGAAGCGTGCGGACCTTGCTGCCCAGAACAACAGAGATCGAGCTGGAAGTGGCGTGGGCGGACCATGGCGCAAAGGCGACCCGAGCGCCCACGAGGATAATAGGCGGGCAAAGTGATTACATGCCTGTTTTTTTGGTGACGATGCTCTTCCCTACCGGGGCTCAGTCTACGGATCCGGTGTCTAACCGAGGTGTGCGTATGTGTGTACATGTGTGCGCAATACTCGAGGCTAGGTTTTGGTTACGGAAGGACGAATACAGTCTTACTTGCGGAAGAGACTAGGAGAGTCGGACCTCGATCCCATTGGGGCGCCAGCCTTATGGGACAGCATCATGGTGGTTTCTTTGAGGTCAGAATGGACGATTGATAGTCATGTGTGCGGCCTGAGGAACCCGCCCCTGTGGCAACAAGGGCACAATGACCATTACCATATCAATGTCAGCTGTATTATGCATTTAGGTGTCGAACATGGTGAGCAGTTGTCGCGAGAAAGCCGTAATGGACTTGACCGGGCTTCTCCCACTTTCTTGCGGCATAAGGGAAGGCAATCTTGCACGTGCGGTGCGAGTCTCACATTGTCGACGTCACTGTTACATGGCGGCAGGCTTGAAATCGCTTTTTTTCTTTCCTTCTTGTGCGATAGGACTCGCCAACCGCCGGACCGCAGTATCCCATGTTTTGGAACGGAGCAGGGGGGGCGGGGGTGGTATTTATCATTCCTCTATTCTCAGGACTGCCGATCTGCAAGTCAGGGTAGGGGTCTAGGGGATCGGCCGGGATGATCGTGCGCTTATCTAGAACTACCAATCTAAAACTACCGGTACCGGACCGAAGCTAATGCGGCGAGGAGGCATGTCATGTTCATCCGTTCATGTTATGTAATGCGGATTATAACGCGGGTGCTGACAAGTGATGAAACTCCGGGGTATGACGGTCCTAGCTTGAATTGACTACGCGGTCTGTCCCGTACGCTTGTAGAGTCGGGTTTATTGACAGCTTCATGATGATCATTCAGTTCCTCGATGCCGCTAGGGCGTGTTTGGGTTCGGTTAGCTGGAGTTGCGAAGTGGAGTCAATTCTACCCCTGATAGTCCTTGACGACTTGTCGATGTGTACGATAACTTGGGGATATCGGTTTGGGGAGAAGAACAGTCTCATACGTATGGGATATGTAGAACTTCGCTTGCGACGCCAACATAGCGAGATACGTGATCTAGCCCAAAGGCTTACTCTCGAGTTGCCATCGAGAGAGGCAAAAGGCCTGCGACGCAAAGAGGCGAGCAGGCATGTCTAAAAGTTGAAGAGAAAAGATGTGACATGTTATATACTTCCGCATATATAGAGTAAGCTAACAAAGCCGTGCTGACCCCCCAAGGGCCCCGGCAAACTAGTAGCATGGAAGTTCTTGGTCGTTGGGTATACAAAATCGCTGGATGAGACTTAGTCGACAGCGCTTGCCGTGGTGCCTCCCCAGAGCCCGCGGCCCTGGGATTGACATGGTTTCTATAACAAGGAGAGGAGAGTCGGCCATAAGCTGAGATAGGAGGGAACTCAGAGCCGAAACATATTATACGCTGTGCACATCTTAGCAACACTCCGCGAACCGACACTGTTCTACAGATCGACGTTTTTGAGTATCAGCCTGCGCCGTCGGACAGTCAGTTGCTCCCAGCCCCATTTAGCAGATGCTAGGACCAGTAGTCCCAACCATCCGCTCTTGCCTCAAGCAAACGAAATCCAGTATCTCAGCACGAAGGGTTTGCCCGTTTTTGCGTTTTAGGACGCCTCAACGAGCTATGAATATGCTGGATCGTTGGAACTGAATCCGGAAATACCAGGTATTAAATAACACAACAGCCAGCGGACCTGCTACGAGCATTCAGGACCTTGGCAGGTCATGTCTGAAGAAAAAAAAATCGGGGCGGCATTGCTTTTTAAAGCCACCATACGTCATTTTCCCAGGCTATAAATCCGCGTCTGATATTGTTGTTGTTACGTCTCTTGAATGACATATCACCGAGTCCGAGACTTTAAATCTCGAAGCCACTCTGAGAGTTCAGCGACCTTATACCTGTGCCTAATGCCCTGTTTAACTGCGCAGAGTGCCGTTTGAGCTATGATGACCTGCGCGATCACATGGCTGTGCTCAAGTGAAGCTACCGTGACATGGTTGCCACCCCTTTGCCAGTTTCCTTACTAAGACATAGCATTTAGGTGCCCCTATTACTTACTCATTGAGTATTGGACGTTGCTTTATTATCTTGCCCCCTTAAGGACACTAATAGAGGCGGACAGTGGCATAATGGCTCTAACACCTCCATCAACGCATTAGGTACATAAGTCTAATCCGTATATTTTCATGTCTTACAACCTCTTACCTCCCACAATCTGTGAGTGGATGAGAACTGGATCCTTCGCGCGATATCGTAACCAGTTTGTCTAACCACCCTTCACGGCACCAGCGGGCGTATCCACAGGCCCATTCACAAGCCTGATAACAGCCGACAGCCATGTCTCGTGATCCTCCAACAGGTCCGGATCGCCGCCCCACCGCAACACGCTCGCAAGCCAGCGGTAGTCGCCAGGCCCCGGCGAGTACTCGGTCCCATTGGGCAGGGAAGCCGTGACGCCGATCCCGGACGGCCAGTTAATTGTGGCTGGACTCAGTAACTGGGTCACGTTGAGCAGCGTGCCGTAGGACGGGAGGCCGAACACCGACGCGGGGGCCGTCACGGCCGAGGGCCGGTACTCGTGCGCCACGGCGGGGTCGAAACCGTACAGGTCCGGTTCGATACTGATGTTGGCCGGCACGAGGTCGACGCGGAACCCGCGCGTGAACTGCTCGCGACTGATGACAGAGCGGAACGCCAGCGACGCGTTGACCTCGAGCAGGTCCGTGTCGATATGCCATCCGTCCGGGAACTCGTAGGAGAGGCTGGGCATCACGTTTGTGGGCGTGCTGTTAAAGATGGTGAAGTACTCGGCGTTGTACAGGGAGTAGGGGGGCCCTGAGTAGGGCACGGTTAGCTCCTCGTTGCCGCTGGCTACTGTTATGAAGCCCCCGAATACTGGCAGTTCTCCGGGCTTGACGCCAGAGTTGGGGGGCAGAATCTTGAAGGAGACGACGGTCGATTGCCCTGCTGTGAGTTCCACCGTTGGCGACTCGAACTCGGCAGACCCATAGATCGGGAGCTGATTCTCTTGCTGAAAGACCGGATTGTTGGGCGGGTTGGGCTCGGAGTAGGAGGCCCCTAGGTGGGACAAAGCGTATGTCTTGGGCGAGTCCGAGAGGTTCTCGATAGTAATATTAACAGCTCCGTAGGTAGTACGATCATTATCGCTGACAAGCAGCTGGCCCGGAGATACGCGACTCTGATAGAAAATGGCATCATAGGCATTTACCAAGCCAGCACCTTGTTGGAACGTCCCGGCTACCATAGTGTCATTATAAACCCAGTTGACAGGATTCGAGGTTGATTGCAGCAACGACAGGATCTCCGCTACCGACAAATGGGGAAATTGTGACTTAACCAGGGCGTAACATCCGCTCACGAAGGGTGTCGCCATGGAAGTACCCGAGAGGATAGTATAATACCCCTGTTCCCCCAGTGGCCATGTTGACAGGATCCTTCCACCAGGGGCGGAAATCTGCGGCTTCAAGTCGTACGTCAGGTAGTTGGGCCCGAAACTCGAGAAATAGTCCATCTTTCCGCCGACGTACATTGCGGGGCTGGAATATGAGGAGTCGTTGAAGAAAAGCCTATAGTTGTCTGCGCCAGAAGTCTCCAAGTTTGAAAGGAGCGTCGTGCTGTCATTCGCATTCACCGATATGTATTGAACGGTGCCATCGCCGAAAAAACCTGTGGATGCGACTTCGTAGTCTACATAATAAGGGTCTGATGTATCGGCGTAGAGGCCCATCATGTATTTGGGGCTGCTGTTTTCAGAGCAGCAAGATCTGGCGCTAGTATATCGGCACATATCGGTAACCCGAAAGGCGATAATTGTTGTGTTCAGCTTGCCTTGGTCTTCCAGAAACGACACAGCATCCTGCCATACGTCGGAGGGTGCACAGCTGTCTTCAAGAAGATAGACACCCAACCCGCCAGGGGATTCAATAGGCCACAGTGCACCATAAGGTATCGTGCCACCTCGAGAATCAGTAAGAGTGTAGACAAGCGGGAAGTGGTTGTTCGCGATCGAGCCGACGGAGATAATCGTTGGAAGCTCCGCGGGGGTAGATGTGCGGTATAACTGAGGATCATACTTGCTTCCACTGCCCGCATTACCCTGGGCGACGATTACAGCAATCCCGGCGTCTACAAGACGGCCGGCAACCGTAGCTAACGGATCATTTCCACTTTGCCACCTCTCCTGGATACTGAGCGACATGCTGATAATATCGACGCCATCAGCCTGTGCTCTAAGCATTGCTGCCATGACGCGGTCAGTCGTCTCGCCGTTCAATTGGCAATCGAAGACTTTGTATATGTACAGTGTAGCTTCCGGAGCGACGCCGGATATGTTTAGCGTTCTGTCTCCATCTGGGAGCGCATCCATGCCGACAATTCCTACCAGCGGTTGTTAGCTAGACAAGTATAGAAAGACAGTGCTTCCTGATTTAGTTACCGGCAACATGTGAGCCATGTCCTGCCCCGTAACAAGAGCTCAGGAAGTCCCCATTTTCAACGGCCGTTCCGTTATCCTGCTACGAGTTAGTGTCCATTGCTGAAACTAGGAAACTTATCACCCTTGAACTTCTTCTATCCCAACAGGTCCACATGGACCGTCGAATGGCGTAGGAAGCGGGATAGAGGGTCTTGGAAGAAAAGGAGCACCCTGCCATCTTGTTAACGGTGTTTCCTGTTCTGACGAGATGTTCGTCACATACGACGGAGAGCCACGACCAGCCTCCAGCAATTTTATAACCAGGACCGAATCCGCCTCCGAGAGCTGGGTGCCGATAATCGACACCTGTGTCGACGATGCCGATCTTGATGCCCTTACCTTTGATACCTAGCTTGTGCAACTTGTCTACACCGGCCATCTCTAGAGTCGATGCCAAGTTCTCGCCAGGTTTAGGCACGGCTTTTGGCATTAATGGAGGATTGGAATATGACCGGAAAGGGTCCGCTGCTGAAAACTCGCCGATGGCAGGTTCCGGCAAGAACATCTCGTATACGGGACTGACTGACACAACACCGGGAATCTCGCTGAGTTGAGCTGCTATGGCTTCAGAGTCGCCATTCTCGGCCACTCGGATAGACAAGCCAACGTAAGTACCCAGAGAACGGTACTCATGGGCGACAGTATACTCGAGGGAGGATTCCGCCGCCCGCTTGTGGAACTCAGCATGCTGGTCAAGGCTTCGCCCCATGATCCCAGTTCCGCTTGCTTCAGTCGACAACTCAACGATAAATGCGCCGTCAACCAGCCTGGGACGCCTAGCCGCCGAGGCCAGGGCTATAGAAGAAACGAAGCTGAAAAGACGTAGCATGACGATAATCTTGGGATTTTCGCTCCCCCGGAAACTGGTCTTGAGTATCATCATATTGGAAGCCAATAATCACAACGGCCTAGAAGCGACTTTAATAGTCGTGATGACCCCTGAGCTGGCGCCATCATGGGATAAGCGAGATCCATACCACGTTAGATAGAGACTTACCCAGCTCTTTCTAACTACCTAAGGCAGGTAGCAGAAGGGTGAAGAGATATCAAGAGCAGGCCGGTGAGCTTCCGGGACAGAGCCGGACCATAAAGAAATACTTAGATATGCATAGGTAACCTAGTCACAAGTGGGACACGGAGCATTCTACGGAGTACTGGGAACCATATGGGCTGCATACGACCATGCCGCATTCGGAGATTGCCAAAACCTAAGATGAGTAAAGCCCTGCATATACCCATGTTCCCGGAATGCGGCACATGCAGGGTCTCGAAGCGACGTTGGATAAGGTGTGGAAAGAGCCGAAAGACGAGCTATGCTGTGATTCACAGAAGATAAGGCAAATCTGGCGGTGTCGTTCTAGAATGTTTTGGCCATGCGACTTCGAGCGTTCGATGACCCTCGCAGTAACAAGCATCTCGACCTGTGCTGCCATGGCCAGATTACGTGTTCTGGCTAAAATGAACTGCAATAGTCGATTCACCTTGCTCATTTTCCTGTTTTCTCACAATGTTGCAATTACCATGTTGAAAATCGGCGAAGGGCTAAAGTCTATGCAGATAGATAGGAGCGGATCATAGGCCGATTTTAGGCTCTATGAGTTATTCCACCCGGTCTCTTTAAATGACAATAGAAGCAAGTTAGTGATATGCTGACTTTGAGGCCTGTTGAATTGGCTGCATCTGTTACTATAGAATGGTAAAAGAAAGGAGTTGCGAACAACAGAGTCAATAGGTACTTAGGTAGGAGGAAATCACTCGAAACATCCCAGGGAGGTCGGGTAAGGATAATTCCACTTCAGTCTTTCCATTAAGTATCAACATGCATCCGGTGAATACGTCCCTGGTTCCCCGTTACATCTTCTGCCTCAGGCATTCCTGCAGGCGGGCTTGCATGCCCAGAGTAAGCACGAAGAGCTTATTAGGGAATCATCCGCTCGCCATTGGCGCCTGCGTCCATGCTCGTTGTCGGTTGTTGGTGTCCATAACTCTGATGTCATAGTGCTAGCTGTGTGTAGATGTTTCATTATTGTTGTTGTTGATGGTCATGTGCTGCCCGTGCCCGCCCATTAGCGACATCCATAAGTAGAAAATTCTTGCCCTTGGGAGGTCTCCAGTGAGTCGGCCAACAGAATACGTAGAGCGGACTTGTAGTAAAATAGAGCTGCGGAAGGCACGAGCCACACCTCGAGTTACTTACCTAGACATACATAGGTAGGAAGCCTGTTTAAATAACTCAACTTTCATTAGGTGTTTAGCTGCAGATGGCTAGTTGAAAGTTGAAGGTTAGTCTAGAGCCTCACTTCATCCCCGCAATCCATCTTACTGAGTGAATGCACTGGATCGTCAGCCACGACGGTTTCTATCTAAGTAATCCAGCCTTTCCCTCATCATCACAGCCAGCCGAGAGCACTTATAGCCTTTTTATGTCAATCGCTCCGCTCTCTTTCTCGAGACTTTATCGAGTTTTATTCCAAGTCTTATAGTGTCAGCCGTGATTCCATCATTTAGAATCTCCAACAGGGCGACCCCACTATGAGTTGGCTGCCTGTGGGATAAAAACCGACGACGTAGCCATGGAGCCCAACGTCGTGCGTTTCCTCAACGATAAGCTGTATGACAAGCGTAAGATAGGAGCGCTTGAGTATGTCCTCACCGAACACCCCTAGTTATAAGTCAAACACGGAACTTACTAGTCCTATGTAGCCTTGAACGACAAATCCGTGAACTCGTCGCAGCCAAGGACTTCCCCAGGATCCAGGCCATTCTTGAGCAGCTATGTAACGAGTACGCCTACGCGGTCCATCAACCACATGCCCGCAATGGGGGCTTGATTGGCCTGGCTGCGGCTGCTATTGCTCTGGGTCCGGTATGTCAAGCTCTACCGTCTCCCCGGAGAGACGAGCTGCGCTCCGTGTTAACTTGCCCTCTAGGAATTGCCGAGGTACCTTGAGATCATAGTGCCACCTGTATTGGCCTGCTTTGTCGACCAAGATGCTCGGGTTCGCTACTACGCTTGTGAATCCATGTACAACATCGCAAAGGTTGCAAAAGGTGAAATTCTCAGGTATTTTAACCACATATTTGATGCTCTCTGTAAGGTATGTTATCATCCGCAGTGTCAGCCCCGTTCCACGCCGCCTGTTGCATTAACCCACTCCGTAGTTAGGGGCAGATTCCGAATTATCGGTCAAAAATGGTGCAGAACTACTCGATCGTCTCATCAAGGACATCGTCGCCGAATCCGCGGCTACTTACGTTTCCGTCCTGGAAGCCAAGGACCCGGACGGCCCGGACGATCAGCCGGACCCCCCTACGGCTTTCTCTCTCCCTAAGTTCATCCCCTTGCTCAAAGACAGAATCGGGGCAATCAATCCTTTCACGAGGACATTTCTAGTCGGCTGGATTATGCTCCTCGATTCCATTCCTGACCTGGAATTGGTGACCTATCTGCCGGAATTCCTCGGTGGCCTGTTGAAGTTTCTTAGCGGCAACAATAGGGATGTCCATGCGACCACTAAGACATGCCTTGAGCGATTCTTGAACGAGATCAAGCGCATATCACGGATCAAGAAGGGGATCGCCGAGAGCAAGAAGTCAAAGGGCGATGGGAAACGAAAGCGGGAGGAATCTGTCGATAGCGGCAGTGTGCAGCTTGCGCCTGATGAGGTTGACGAAGCCGGATCTACGACAGCAAATGAGGAAGACGATGAAGATGTTAGTAGCGAAGACGATTGGATTCCTGGTCAAGATGTCCAGATCAACTTCAAAGCCATTCTCGAGATCTTGACGGCCACTCTCGACTCTCCTCTAGGTGAGTGACCTAAGTCGCGCTCTTGCGGCGTACCAGCCTAACATCTCCCAGAGGAAGATAGCCTTCTAGAGAGCCTGCGGTGGATAGTGTCCTTCTTAGACATCTGCCCCGAGGAAGTCCTGCCTTTTACGCCCAAGATACTCGCTCACCTACTCCCCGCAATGGCCAGTGGGGTCGAACCAATTCGCCAGGCCGCCGCTAGGGTCAACACTTCGCTGATGGACTATATCGTTTCTCTTACGGATGAGACCGAATCGCAGCAGAGTCAGCCGCCGTCTCGCGTGCAAACATCGCTCAACATCGACCGTCCGGATGGAACGTCTAGCACAGGGGCCTCCCTGTCGAGTGCACGAGATGTAGACTTGCGCAGTTCTACTCCAGCTCAGCCCCGTTCCTTTCCAACGCAGGTACCGTCAGAACATCCGGCAGGCGATCTCGACTACGCCGCCGCCGTAAATTCGTTGACCTTGCTATTCTTGAACGACCATGAAGAAACGCGTGTTGCAGCCTTAACATGGCTCATCATGCTGCACCGTAAGGCACCGCGCAAGATCGTTGCATTCAATGACGGCACTTTCCCGGCCCTTCTGAAGACTCTTTCGGACCCGGCAGAGGCTGTAGTGACCAAGGACTTGCAACTTCTATCGCAGATATCCAAGAATAGCGAGGATGACTATTTCTCAAACTTCATGCTCAGTCTGTTACAGCTATTCTCGACCGACAGGAGACTACTAGAGACGCGAGGGAACCTCATTATACGTCAATTATGTGTGAGTCTAAGTCCTGAGCGGATCTACCGCACCTTGGCCGAAACTATTGAGAAGGAGGAGGATCTCGAATTCGCCAGCATCATGGTGCAGAATCTGAACAACAACCTCATCACCGCGCCGGAACTAGCTGATCTCAGGAAGCGACTGAGAAACCTAGAGACAAAGGTAACGCCTCGCCCGCTTATGCATTGAGTTCGCCATACTGACGCTGTAACAGGACGGCCAGGTCTTCTTCGTGGCGCTGTTTCGTTCCTGGTGCTATAACGCCGTAGCGACTTTCTCGCTATGCCTACTTGCGCAAGCATATGAGGCTGCGTATCATCTCCTGCAAATCTTGTGAGGACACTCGAGATCTTTGACCGACCAAGCGCCTGCTAATGGCTGTAGTGCCGAACTCGAGATGACAGTCAACATTCTCATACAGATCGACAAACTCGTTCAACTGATCGAGTCCCCGGTGTTTACATGTGAGTCAATAATTTATTGGCATACGGAGTCTAATAATTTAACCAGATCTGCGCCTTCAACTGCTTGAACCTGAGAAGTACCCCTACTTGTACAAGTGCCTGTATGGGCTTTTAATGCTCTTGCCACAATCGTCTGCCTTTGCTGCTCTGAAGAATCGTTTAAACAGCGTGAGCTCGATAGGATACTTGCATATCGCACCAAGACCGTATGTACAGCCTCCCGCTGGACCCCCGTCTCAAAACCGACAAGGCTCGGTGGGCGAGACTGCCTCTTCCTTCCATAATCACAACCCCCGTTCCAAAGGCATTCATGACACTCATGCGTCCTCGTCCAGTTCTGTTACTGCACCTGGCGCGTCGAATTATGATCGTCCAAATCGGCTGGGTGTGAAGGGTCGGGAAGAAAGCATCATCAGGTGGGACCAGCTGCTGGAGAAGTTCAGGAGCGTGCAGGACAAAGCGAGGCGGGCGCAGCGATTGATGAGCGGCGGTAGTCCCGATGACGTACCTGATCTCACCGGCCTGCGACTCACCGATGGCGCCGCTGATGCTGGCGGAAAGGAGCCGTCGTCGCGAGCAGCGACGGGGCCACCAGTTCCACAGAAAGAGGCTGCACCACAACCGGCGGCGGCGCAAAAGCGAAGCACTGGCTTGGGCAGGCAGTTCGGTAGACTCGGAGGTGCTGTCTCCGGCCGAAACAGGAGATCGCAGGGCTAGCGCCCCCTCTGGTAGATGAAGCCATATTCTACCATGTCGGCGGGAATCCGTCCATGGCGTCGAGTCTGATGGCTATCGAAGGCATAACCGGCTACGGTAAGAGGGATTCAACTGCAGCGTTTGGTAACAGTGGTACATTACTGCTTTCACGAGCAATATCGAAGTATCATAGCGGAATACCCTGAGCATTGCGATAGAGATAATATGTATGGCGTTTCATAGCGGAGGCACAAGTAATGGAAACACAGCGCAAAACCTGGCGGCGATTCTGAAGTAGTAGCGGCCCCAACGTGATGGGGATATATCCTCGCTTAAGCGACGGCCTTCCAGGCCGATCAGGGTCTTCTTCGAGTCTTGACAGGGCTCTCGCGTTCGACTAGGCTCTCGAAGTTGGCATCTCGTAGTTCGGTCAAGCGTCGGAGTTCGGTGCGCAAAGCCTCCAGTTCCTGTCGCGCGGCCTGGACGTCGGGCGGCAAGCCGGCAAAGGCCTTAACCCGGACATCGAGATGCCGCTTCTTGGCCAACAGCTCCATGTACTCTTCCTCGTCCTCTTGAATATCGTCGACGGTGACGTTGGGCGGCGCACCCGCGGCCCTCTCGGCAGCGTCGACCTGCTGCCTCATCTCGGGCAGCCTCGCAGCCGCAGCCTTGACGGCGCGCTGCAACTCGAGGTTGCGCCGCGCGAGGTCGGGGTCCGGTGCGAACTCTCCGTCCCCGTCGTCGCGCAGGCGCGCCAGCAGCGCCTCGGTGCGCGCGCCCGTTTCCGCCAGGTATTTTGTTAGTAGCGCCGCGCGCCGCGCCGTCTCCTCGGCCCCCATCGCCCGCCCCTGCAGATCGACGAACGTCGCCCCCAGGCCTTCGGGCGTCGGGCGCGCCTCCCCCAGCTCCAGCGCCGTCTGCGCCATGGCGTCCAGTGCCGTCTCCCCCTCGCGGCTTAGGCCGTCTTCGAGCGCGGCTAGGATGGAATCGGCTATCTGCTCGCCGTCGATGTGTTCATCGTCACCTCTCTCCTCCGTTGCTGTTGCTTGTTGTTGTTGTTGATGATGTTGACGGCGTTGAGCGGCGCGCACCTCGTCCAGTGCCGCGTCCTCGAGCCGCGCCAGCTGGTCGCGCGACTCGTCGGCGGCCTCGTTGGCGGCCACGAGAGCCAGCAGGGTCTTCAGGGTCTCGGGGTTGCGCTCGAACTGCGGTGGTGATGACGATGACCCGACGTATTTCCGGCGCAGCCACTCGTCGACGTACGACCAGTCCTTGGCTGTCGAGGCGGCGGCGCGGGCCACCGAGGGCGAGAAGATGGCGGCGGTCTGCTGGTGTAGGTGCGGGGCTAGGTGTGCCATCGTTCGTGGTGGTTGCTGTTGGGCTGTTGCGTATAGAGAGAGGTATAGAGCTTTATATGTTAGGTGCTGAATGCTGGTGTTCCTTGTTGTACGCTAACTTAGTAGTTCGGATCAGGAGAATCTAGAGCTATGCAGTTTGTCACATGTCGGTGAATGCAGTTGCTGACATTGAGTTCAAGGGTCCCTTACCCGAGGGACGACGATCTTGGTCGGGTGCTGGGCACTAAAATTCAATGTGGGGACTGTGAGTACCTCTGTATGTATGTACTTACATTGTGGGGGTGGCTAGTTCACTGTGGCTTGTTATTATACCGAGTACTATGTACGTTAACTTTGTTCCGCTAGAAGGTTCCCGGGACATGCACTCCCGAACCTTCAACTGTTCCTTCTTGGGAAATGCGATCGATCTTTGAGTTGCGAAGTGGCCAGCTTGTCCGTCGGCTATTTGCAGGGGCGTTTTTATTAAGGCGGTACATCTGGTACAGCTGAACGTTGCTGCACATATCAAGTATTCTTCTATCAATCCAGCTGCTGGACTCTCTGCATCTCCAGGACACGTTTTAAGGTTTCTCGTGTAGCGTTGACCTTTTTGACTTCAGCTGTTCCATTTTACCCTCATCAACTGTTTTGCCTTTTCGCTTCCAATTCACCCTCTGTCTTTCTCTTCCCTATACTACTACATTTAATTCCTCTTCAGACTAGTGTCAACGACAACGGTGTAAGAGGCTCTCAACCTATCCTTGGTTGTTCTCGACCTCTGCACCTACAACTATTATCTATGTACTTCGGGCATCTATCGCTTTCACCATGATCGTCCCGCTGTCGAGTATGGCCCTCGCGGCCGCAGTCTTAGCTTCTTCCGGTCTAGTTGATGCCCTATCGCCGCAGGACATACCCCCCAACACTCCGATATCCTCGCTGTTGTCTTCGGCGCAGTCCCATCTGTCCAAGGGCGAAACGAACGAGGCCCTGACCTATTACGACGCTGCAATTGCGCGCGACCCTAACGACTATCTGACCTTCTTCAAGCGCGCTACAACCTACCTCTCCCTCGGCCGTACCTCCCAGGCCACTTCCGACTTTAACAGAGTCCTGGACTTGAAGCCGGGTTTCGAGGGCGCACATCTCCAACTCGGCAAGATAAAGGCTCGATATGGCGACTGGGGTGGCGCGCGGGAACAGTACACCCTCGCCAAGCACAAGCAGGATTCGGAAGACTACCAGAAACTGATTGAGGCGCAAGGTGCTGCCCGTCTGGCCGAGTCCGCGGCGAAGAGCGGAAACTGGGACGAGTGTATTACTCAGGCGGGCGAGGCCATCCTGGTTGCGAACCGTGCCGCCAACCTACGCGAGTTGCGCGCAAAATGTCGACTTGAGAAGGGTGACGTAGAGGAATGGATGAGCGACCTGCAGCACATCCTGCAATTGAAGCCCGGCGATACCACTCCACATATGCAGATATCCGCTACCACTTTCTACGGCCTCGGCGACACGGAGCGCGGCATGTCCCAGGTCAGGAAGTGTCTGCACTCCGATCCCGAGTCGAAGGCTTGCCACAAACTGTTGAAACAGGAGAAGAACGTGGACAAGATGATGACGAGGGTCAATAAGGCCTTGGAGAAGAACCAGCCCATGACGGGTGTCAAACTCTTGGTTCCGTCAGGCGACGATGCCGGTCTGATCAACGAGGTCAAGGAGCAAATACGGAAGCTGAAGAAAGATGGTATCATTCCGGAGAAGGCCCCCAACGCCCTAGTGAGCCGACTGGTAGAGAGTGCTTGCCAGGCTTATTACGAAGTAAGTTGCGGATTGCGCCTGTCGAGTGCCCTTCAGTTGCTAACAGTTCTACAGTCAAGTAGCAGGAAGGCGGACACCTATTGTAAAGAGGCTCTGGAGCTGGACGAGAACTCCTTCTACGGTCTTCTCTACAAGGCCAAGACGTTATTGGACGAAGAGGAGTGGGATGCCGGCATTGCGACGCTGAACAAGGCGGCCGAGGCGAGGCCTGACAGGCAGAACCTCGTGAACCCGCTGATGCAGAAGGCGCAGATCAGCCTCAAGCGCAGCAAGAACAAGGACTACTACAAGGTGCTCGGGGTGGCGCGCGACGCCGACGACCGGCAGATCAAGTCGGCCTACCGCAAGCTGTCGAAGCAGTTCCACCCGGACAAGGCGGCCAAGCTAGCGGGCGTGACCAAGGAGGAGGCTGAGAAGAAGATGGCGTCCATCAACGAGGCCTACGAGGTGCTCAGCGACCCGGAGCTCCGCCGCCGCTTTGACATGGGCGACGACCCCAACTCCCACGAGCAGCAGGGGAGCCCGTTCCAGGGCAGCCCCTTCGGTGGCGGCGGCCGTCCCTTCCACCACGGGTTCGGTGGCGGTGGTGGCCAGCAGTTCCAGTTCAAGTTCGGCGGGTCCGGGGGCGGGTTCCAGGGATTCGCTGGGGGCTTCCCGTTCGGTTAACGGGTGTGACCTCTCGTTTCCTGGAACGGCGTGTGCCGCGTCGGGTGCTTTTTGGATGGCTTTCGGAGTTGGTGGTGTTTTGCCGATAGGAATTCGGGTAGTTGATATAAGCGAACAATACATCGTTATCGAGTCAGGCGTCTTCTACCCTCTGTTGCTTGCTAGATGGCTCATATGAAATCTGGCGATGGTGTGGTCCCCTTTAAATGAATAGTACGATTCCCCGCGTAAATATGTCACCAGGTCTTCGCATCCCTCGTACAACTATCCGACGATATATCGATAATACATCGTCGACTGAAGCGAGCTCGAGACAGTTCGCCCGTTCCTCTCTGTACTATTGGGGTCTGCCTAGCTGCTCAGTAAGTTAACTGACGAAGGGATCGTCCATCCGGCTATAGTCTTGAAGGATAGGCGCCTCCGTAAAGGAAGGCAAGGCACGTCTACTCGTGCTACTCCCCAGCCGGACCGCTTTACGCCTTGCTGTCGTTTCCCTTCTCAGTATATAAAAAAAGTGATCTGAGGCGGCCACCACCCATCCCAATGTTGCCCCTAAAGATCCCCAGCCAATCAGATACGGCATTCACTATAAACGGCTCTGATGATGGAACACAGAACAGTGGCCCGCCCACCGAGACCAGGCCAGGGCATGGCTCTTCCTCATTTCTCTCTAGGTTACCACAAGTGTAACATATTTATACAAAGCGTCATCTCCACACCGTACATAGTCGTGCCTCTTCGCTCGTAGACCCTCATCGCAGCTGTCCGTTCTCCCGTCCATTTCGGCGGCGTCATGGGTCAGGCGGGAGAAAACTAAAGATAAAACATCAACGCCGCCATCTCATCCAGTCCCCGCCCTCCCCCCCTTCTCCCGGATTCTCGTCTAAGAAAAACCCCTCTTCTCCAAACCTAGATGAAACCGCGTTGGGGAGACGAGAGGGACTATGTGCATTTGCGTGGTGAATATCCTCGGTTGAATCATATATCTCCCCTCATCCCGTTGCTACTTGATTGCTCGTCAAAGGAATCTTCTTGCGTGGTCGCAATATGATGAAACTCAAATCTCATGGAAAGCTCAAATGACCATGCATGAAGATGGCCAGGGGTGGCGAAACGGCCGATGTCGGATGTGCAGGAGAAGAACATGGAGAGTGCTGGCTCGAAATCCACAGGGCAAGGTGGTGTGGGGCTACCCTAGAAGCGTCTCCTCGGATTTATTTTCAAAACTCGGGGTCGGCACCAGAGTCGGTGTGGGGAGGGCGCCTGAACTAGGAACCGAGCAACGCTACGCCGTGCACTCTTCAGGGGCGACAGATGACACGAGCCGGGACTTCCGAAAATTACGTTAAGAGCTGTTGGATCGAATGAAATACGCTCTGGAAACAAAATAGTTAGTTACGGTGACAATTCGGCCGAGTGACATGCTCGGACTTACTTTGAAGCCTCGTATGCCGACCAACAGATGGCGGTACTTGGCATTGTTGTAACCACTCTTGGCCGAACCCCCTTGAAGAAACCACGCAACCCCTCGCGCCGATACATGAGCCTGCAGCCCGCGGCGAAGCCGTTAACCGATCTCAACTCGGACTCTGTGGCAGACCCTCGCGTCTGCAGCATCGTCTTGATAACATCCATAGGCGTCGTTAAAGCGGCAGCAAACCCACCGGCCACGGCGCCGGCCGTACAATGGGTGAAGGGGTCGTACTGTTTGCTAGGGTTCATGACTGTCGATATCGATTCGTAGGCGAGGAATTGTAGAGCAGTGAAGGGCACCGTCATAGATAACGTCGTCGGGTAGGAAATGTAGAAAGCCGACAGCCCCTCATTTCTATAGACGTACTTGGCGCAATCGAACATAGATCGGTACACCTTGCTTGAGTTCTGTATCTGCATGCGCTGTTTTATAACTATTGAATATCGTTAGGAACCAACACGGGTACAGAGAGTTTGGAGGAGGAGAAGCATACCATCAAAGGGGTTCATCAGCGCATCGCTGGCAATGGTAGCGCATGCCCCGCTCGTGGCTAAAATCCAAGTAAGCAAAGGAGATTCACAAAAATTCGACAATCAGCCATGCCACACGAGGGGGCTCCTAACCTGCTGCGAGAGGATGATGAACGCCGGCTCTGTTGCCTCCCATCAGATGCTTAACCGCCTCGTATGTCGCGAAGTAAACTGCATGGGCAGGTCCTGAAGTGACCGGTGAGCATCATTGAGGCGAACAAGGCGCTTTTTCGAGGCTATCCTACCGGCTCCTACTACGACACTTGACATGCCTCGCCATAGCTTCAAAAATCCTTCCCCACTAGCTATTTTCAGTGTACTCTGAATCATGCCTCGGTATACAGCGTTCGCCGAGGGGTTTATGATTTGCATTCGTGTCTATGTTGGAAACAAGAGTCAGCCGTACGTCCGAAAGATATGCCGAAGGGATGGTCGCGCACCTTAATGGCGTCGATAGGATACATGACAGTATGTTCCTAACCTCCGAATCAGCTTGCCATGAGTTTCCCAGAGGCTTTTGCTTTGCATTTACCGCAATGCCTGCAAAGGCGCCGGCGACCATGTTTTGAGTCAGGGAGAAATTGGGCGGCAGCGACTCATAGCTGAAAGTATCACCACCAACATGTCAGTCGCAAAACTCACAGGGCCCGCATACTGGGACGCAAAACATACTCGTAATCCTCAACCGGCTCGGCATTGGGCTGGGCCATCTTGGCCACAGCTTGAGGGCCTGCGCCGAAGGCTTCCGGTTGAAGCGCCAGGTTTACGTTTGGGGATGTCGGCCGGGAAGAAGTGTCGCGGTTGCGCAGATCAGCGGGTGACTGCGTATAGCTCTCCAGTTTGTAGCCCTGACGGTTGTCCCGCGGATATCTGAAGAGCTGCAGATGTCGCTCTCTCTCTCTCTCTCTCTCTCTCTCTCACTCACTAGCCTTCTCGCTTCCCGGTTTTCCCAGATAAACTCAAAGAACTATGGCAACTAATGAGAAATAATGAAGCCTCAGAGCACTACGGCGAACTGAACCCGAGGCTCTACTTGGAGTTGACCGGGGCGGCAATGGCGAATACCAGGGGATAGTAAAGTTGGGTGGTGATGGAAAATCTTCCAAGGCCTTTCATGGATCTTCAATTCGAATACGTAGTTTACTTTTTACCACTCCGTGTAGGTGACTTGCCTAACGTGGGTAGGTACAGACCGTAGTATTCGATCAGATAACTTTTTAGCGTCTGCGTGATTCGGAGACTTGGGTAGCCGACTGCGACAGGGGGTCTAATTATCTCTCTCTCTACGATGATATCTCCGGTACGGGAATGTACAGCCAACGTGGGGGGTTTAGAGGTACTGCACACTTCCCTATAAGTCTAAAATATATATTGTATACAATTACCCAGTGGGGACATAGTAGTATAATGTATTTATGTGAATCGTACCTAAAGCAGAGACAGCTTCCCAACTTTTCATCCTTTGCTTTATCATCCTTCTTTCACGGTTTACGTCCTCGTGATCAATTTAAGTATATTCTCTTTAACGTCCTATTAGAGATATTCGTGCACCTACATTAATGCTCTGCTTCCTCATTTTGTCTCTGTGAGAGATGTCCATTGGTACATATAGTTCCCGCACTTCCGACACCTCCATCTGCACTGAGTTGACTTTCCCTTCTTTTTCTAGACTTTGGAAGCCAAGGCTGGAGCCAGTCCAATTCCTCGAATCTTTCCGCATGGGTGCGAGCGACTTTCGGAACCCTTTTGGGGGGCGGGAGGTCCCAAGAACAACCATGGCGAGGCCTGTCCAAGGGGCAATACTGCATTGTGCTGCCCTGAATTGATGGTTAATACAGAATCAGCCCCCGTTTTTGAGATTCAGGTAGGCTTCACCCCGCGAGCGGTTTCTCAACAATTTTCTACAAACAGCTCGATTATCGTAACACCTCGACGTTAGAGTTCAACGAGGTGAAGACAAGAGGGATGCCTATCTGGCGATACTGGTAAAAGTACTGCGTAGTATCCGTAGTTGGTACTCATAAGTCAGAGCCTCCGCCCAAAAGCGACTTGGCCACACATCTGGAAAGTGCACTACCAGCCGTCAAGATTAGCAACCTCGCCACATCGGAATGGTAAGGCCGATGGTGCGCGGGATTCTGCCCGGTGTTGCACGGGATTCTGCGCGCTGTTGCACGGGATTCTGCGGCGCTGTTGCAACCCCGAGGCGATACTCCGATTAAACTGCTTACTAATCCGAGTAAATGTTAATTGAAGTCTGATGGATGAGCTTCCAGCTACTGAGTTGCACGGCTGGTCTCGGATGACCCCAACTCCGAGGTTCTGTGGTCTTGGTAGCCTTGGCAGCCCTGATAAACGGACACAGTATCCAGTTGTGAGTGTCTAACGTCTGGTCCACATAGAAAGTCTATAGTCTGGCTGTTGTTGAGAAAGAGTCCTGTCAAGAGGTCGGATCGTGGATGGTTGGTACACGCCAATATTAAGGCGATCATTAAGATGCCCGTCGCCAAGCTTCAAAATAGGAGACCTTGAGAAGTTCACGGGGTCAATCAGGGGCTTGCTAGCGGATGACCGGCCGGGCGCCCCAAATGGGTCCTCATATCATCTGTGAGGTTCAAGCTAGATTCACACACACACTCTCTCTCTCTATCCATCTATCCATCCCTATAGATCCGTGCATATTCAGCTTATTGGCCCAGAAACATGAGCCCGCCGGCCAAATTCTTGCTGTTATTCATTGTCAGATATGCATTCTAAAGTGAATAGATGACAATAGAGATATTTAGCCCAGTCCTGCCGATTGCGCAGAGGATTTTTCTGGAGAACCCGTAAAGATCTTCTCAATCCATCACTGGTAGTAAGGGATTGCCTCGGAAGTATGCATGGTTCCCCTTTTTGAAAGGGGAAGGGCGAGAAAGGAAGGGACAGCCACGGTAGGAATCAACCCACCCCTCTCTCCGCAGGGGGAATAGCTGCAGTACCAGATAGAGTGTGCAACCACCACGCGACGCTTTGAGTTGTACCTCGTCATGGGAGTAGGGGCTATCTTGGACTATTAAGGTGTTCACTCGGACGCCGGCGGAGGACACAAAGTCTAAGAATGACACTTGCAAAATATTGAAGGGCAAAAAGAAAAGAAGATGTTGTAGCGGCGGCAGGAATCACCTGCCCCTCTCTCATCAGGGGGGTGGAGGAGTAATGATAATAAGAGTATTTGTGAGAGTGTGCAGCCATTACACCACGCAGCTGAGAGATACGGGGTTGTCTCGATATATGAGGACCGAAGCCGACGGTCCCAGGTGGGCATAAGGTTAAAGGGCGGCACGAGAAGGGAAGAAGCGGCAAAAAGAGAAAGAATTGCAGCCGTGACAGGAATCGCACCTGCCCCTCTCTCAGCAGGGTGATGGAGGTAGTAAGGATACAAGGAGGAATATTTGTGAGAGTGTGCAACCATTACACTACACGGCTGGGAGGTATAGGGTTGTCTCGATATATGAGACTTCGTCTAGTCGGTTCTACTGGAAAGAAGGCTAAAGGGCGGCCCGAAAAGGAAAAAAGCAGCCGGAAAAAATTCCCCAAAAAATTATAAAAAGAAAGAAAGAAAGAGTGCCAGCCGTGACAGGAATCGAACCTGCCCCTCTCTCAACAGGGGGAAGAAACAGTAAGGATATAGCGGAATAGTTGTGAGAGTGTGCAACCATTACACTACGCGGCTGGGAGGTATAGGGTTATCTCGATATATGAGACTTCGCCTAGTCGGTTCTACTGGGAAGAAGGTTAAAGGGCGGCAAGAAGAACAAGTAGCGAAGTACTCCCACAACTATCCAGGTATTCCGACAGAAGGCCATTTCTACCAGTTTCTATGGCGGCTCTCGAACTTCGAAGTACTCGCGGAATAGACTTAAAAACTGGGTTGCATATGGAATAAACCCTTTATGTGCTAAGGGGACAAAAAACAAAAGAAAAGGAACTTGGCAGCCGCGACAGGAATCGAACCTATCCCTCTCTCAACAGGTTATAGGAGGCGGTAAGTATACTGTAAGGATACTGTACTAATGATACAGAGGAGTATTGTGAGAGTATGCAACCATTACACTACGCGGCCTTTAGACTGCTTATTGTTATGGGGAGATAGGACTATCTCAGTATAGATGAGAGGTTAGGGCCGAAGTTACCGAAGGATATAAGGTTTGGGATCCCAAGTAGCGGCTCTGAGAGGTGTGAGATAGCTGCTGAGCAATGGCCACGAGGTTGGCGCTCCAGGCGTTAACTTCGCTAGTGCCACCGAGAGTGAACCTACATTTGCCGAGTCAGGAGATAGGAGACGGAGAATGCCACTGAGAGCACGAGATGACCTTGCCGGATAGTATCTTGGGATGCACTGTTTTGAGTTGTAGCGATCTCTCGCGATCTTACTCTGCTGCTAACCCCTTTCCTTGGTTCAGAGCTGCAAGGATACCTTTACATTCTATGAGTCGCTTCAAGCCTGAATGCATAATTTGCGTGAGCCTACTATCGTGCCTAGGATAACGGGGGTTGAGAAGGTACCAAAATGTCACAAAGTAACAGGCGGGCCAGTACTGGACAATGGACGTTGGTGAAGGCGTCCAGCTTAAATATATGCTCGTGGAGACGGAAAGGAGTTCCCTGGGAATTCCAGCGAATGTGAACGCTCCCAACCCTCTTACCAGGTAATAAAAGTCTATGGGATCCCTGCTTGCCGGGTCAGTATATCATTGTCTCCTCATCTCGCACAGTCCATACGCAAACCATGCCATATTCACTCCCAACGCTGCTGCTCCCCTTTGCAACCTCCAGAACAGCGAGTTGTGACGGTTCCCTGGCTCTCGCGTAGCTTGTCCTTTCGGGCTTCCTCTAACGATGTTATTTCCCTCAACTCCTCTAAGGTGAACGTCTCGGGTTCTGGACTCTAGGCGAAGCATAGAAGGAGATCCGTGACCACGGCCCAAGCCAACCAAAGTGTAGGAAGGGCAGCCCACGTGACGGCCAATATTTCATAGCAGGCTAGAGCATACGCCGCGATAGCCATGGTCCAGGACAAGTTAGATCTATGAAGCAACTTGAGATCCTCAGCCAACTCTGCTCTGTGCGGTGCGGGCAAGCCGAAACACTGAATCAGTGTCGCGCCTGCCACAAGGAACACCAGTACCTCGGGAGAAGGATGACTTTCCGTTGCGTACGGCCAGACCTGCGCTGCTCCTGGTGCAGTATAGCGGTTATAGAGCGTGGCTGAGTGTCTAATGGTGCTTCTTATGCATCCAACATTTGAACCGTACAGGGCCGAGCGAACTAATCCCCTTTCCGTTTTGTTCACCACCAGTAGAAACTTGATCTCGGGCCTAACGCTACTGCAGTGACGGCCCAGCCATGATTAATCATAACTGGTACCTAGTGCTGGTTATGAGTGACCCGAACTTGTCGGGACATCTCAACCCATTCAGCTGCCAAGTTAGGTCACAAAAGACTACACATCGAATGAAGTTACTATGGGGTCCTTGGCCTTATCGTTCGGCCCCGAATGCTCACAATCGCTAATGGGGGGTTTGGCTCTTACACTGAGTGACTCACGCTGCGTTGGTTTCTATATTGCAGGTGTTATTCAAGAGTATTGTTCTACCCCTATTGGGTTTCAATGCTAAACCAATGTTGGCGAAATCTTGTGTTGAAACAATTGCAGCAGGTTCGAAGAGAAAAAAGGAAATTTTACAGGCTGTTGCTTCAACTCTGAATAAGAGTTTGAGACGCGGCGTAACTTGGGCTGCTGGCGGAGCTGACCTGGGACTTCGACCGATCGTTCTTCTAACCCTGGACGGAAGAAGGCTCCTATTTTGTTCTATGAACGACAACCGTCCGTGGTGGGTTCTTAATCTAGTCCAGCTTGCAGGTTCATTCGACAAGCTCGTTAAAGAGGCGATGTGTCCAATCCCTAAGGTTGACATCACAACGAACCGTCGGGTATGATGACTTTTACTGTAACTATGGCAACACAGCATCACAGGATTACATACGTCTACGTTTGGAACAAGTCCACAGTAGTTGGACAGTCCTAATTTCATTCATCTAGTCCTCATTGATCCTTAGCTCGTAACTACGCTAACTATAACCACACTATATACACATCCAACCTACTCCCCTTATCGCAGGCCGGCGACGCGATAGTTGTAGTCGCAGAAGCCGTACTGGTTGGGACGGTCGGTGACGTCAAGGTTGCTGTTGGCGGTGGCGATGACGGCGCCGCCGGCGTTGAGTAGCTCGATCTTCTGGGCGCCGAGACCCATGCCGGCGACGGAGTTGTAGTTGAGACCGGGGCCGACGGGCTGCTCGGCAAGGACGCGGCCGCCGCTGATCACGCGCACGCTGCCGGAGCTGCCCGCGGGCAGGACCACGGCGTAGTTGACGGCGTCGACGGCGGCCCCTGCGCCACGCGGCACGTCGCCGCCGCACGCCTTCGTCACGCTGCGGTACCACATGGCGCCCGCGAAGCTACTGCCGCGGGGACGCATAGCGCCGGCGTCGCGGGTGCCCGACTTGAAGGCGTCGATGAACGACGCGACCAGGGGCTGCCAGCCGTCGTGCGGGTTCGTGTCCGAGTTGCCGTACTCCAGGACGTCCTTGGGGAGACCCTCGGCCCAGCAGTTGGCGATGTAGTGGCTCTCCCCGGCGTCGTTCTGTATTATAAGAGATGATGAGCCAACGGGGCCGCTGTCGCTATCGGGATCGGCGTTATGTGGCTAGCGCGCTAGGCGGGTGATGGGGCAAAACTTACCCAAGTGATGAACTCGGTGAACTCGGGAGACACGCGCAAAATCTGGGCCATCCGCTCGGGCATGTTGGTCTCACCGGCGCGGTACCACGTGTCGCCACAGCAGTGCTTGTACTGAAGAGGGGACAGACCTAGACGCTAGTTAGCTTGTGCTGAAGCACTCGTTTGGTTTTGACGAGAGAGTCAGAGATGCCATACCCATCACGTAGCTCTTGCCGGCGGCGTCAGCAGCGGCTTTGATTCTCTCGTCGTCGTACGAGGAAACGTTGAGCGGGCTGTCCGAAGCCGGAGGCCAGGAAGTCTCCCAGGTGAAGACTCCGTCGACGGCATCCCTGAAGACATTGAAGAAGTTGGGGGGGTTGCTGTAGTAGCCGCCGTCTTGTTCCACGTTGGGGATGAGGTAGACGTTGCTTTGGCGCCTGAAGTCGGCCCAGATGTCGGGGCTGAGCCAGCCCCCGGCGTAGGAGGAGACGACGGGCTTGTTGTCGTACCTCAGGTGCGCCGGGTGGTCCCTGAACCGCTGCCACAGCTGCTTGTGAGCGTTGATGTCGCCCTCCTGGTAGAAGTCGAAGCTGAAGAACAGCTTGAAGTTCTTGCCGTTGGCGTAGTTGAACAGCTGCTCGACCGTGCTGATGGCCCAAGGCTCAGAGGGCCGTCCAACGTTCAACGCAAAGGCATCGAACCCGACATTCATAGCTTGATCGACGTCGATCTTGACATGGTCAGTGTTGGGATCGACGGTACCGACCTATATTGAACGAAGTTAGCGCCCCGGCGTTCCGTCCAAGGAAGACAGGCATGGCTGGCTATGTCTAGTGTGAGGTTTACCATGTAGTGGGCGAAAACCATCTTGCTCTCTACCACTGACTGCGTCAGGAGGCTGAGGGCAGCCAGCGCTGCGGGCAGCAGCCTGGACCTGATACCGGTATACATGGTGACGAGCGGACGTATTGGATAACGAGCAGACAATACGGGCTAAATCTGCGAGGTGCTGGCCGATGCCTGCTGCTTCCCAGGAAGACGGCGCGAAACCTCTTGCCTTATATACCAGGCCACCGGGCTATCTTCAGACCATTGTGGGCGACGGTTAGCCAAATCTCGGTCGAACCGCGAGGCCGTGGTGAGGCCGAGGGTAGCGCTGACAGCCCATATACAGCGAATAATCTTCCCGGCGGAACAGAAGAATCTGATGCTAATGGGGCTGTCAGGTCCATGATGGGTACTGAGACCCAGGCCAGATCGCTAAGGGCAGGTGATCACGATTTTGTAGTCGTATGGCCCCCACTGCAAGTCTTCCGGGTTGCACCGGGGCCGTGTTTCTATCTCTGTTCTGCAGCTGCCAGCAACTCGTTGTCGCCGTTGGCGGCCAGCAGTGCTTTACTATAGCATACCGAGACCAAAGTTTGGGTGCTTACTACTACTCCTTTACCAGCTTCCTAGAACGGCTTGGCATTCCTTAGTAACTGATGCTATTAAGAGATATGTGGGGGCAGCTCTACGAATCCGGTCACATCGAACGTTCTATTATGCAACAAATTAGTAAACTTCAAGCCGACCGGGTTTTGCCAGTGGAAGAAGGCTGTTATAACTTCTCCTAACTTCTATGGCTTTGTGGATTATCGTATGTACAGTATGTTGTTTACCATTCCCATCCTTGCCGCATACTTAACCCTAGCGCTATACCCATGTAAGTACGACGCTAACCGCGAATGTCCCTCGTTCCTGATCAGCAGGGTCTGTTGTTTGGATATAGATAAATCTTACTATAACGTCATGTCATACCGTACGACGGAACGAGAAGCATTTACTATGTATGGAAACACTGCCCCTCATAAACGATATAATAGGTTGAGTTATGGTAGTGTAGTTGCCTTGCGACAAGTCGTGGGCTGGCATAATAATGAGCCACAGATTACGAGTGAATGGCAGAACGAAGCGAGCTACGGAAACATATGCTATGTTCAATGATCAATGCCAACGTTTTACATGTTAATGTGCTATGGTATTTCCAATGCGCCCAAACCCCCCGCATCCGTTGCTGGTGACTGGTCCTTACTGAACCGTTCAAATGATGAAGCACAGAGTTTCCACCGAACTCCCCATTGTACTAAACGCCAATTACATAACGCCTCCTCTATGATTCAAATGTGCGTCTTGGAACTGTTTCAACAATGTGACTACCCCCGGCTTATCCTCGACATCCGTGGCCGCGCTGTTGTCTCTACTGAGTGGTTGATGCGGTGACCCTTCCCAGGTCGACTCCCCGAGACGCGCCACGCTCTCCTCGACATCGCCGTCTTCAGTAAACCCCGTCGCTTGGCGCTGCAAAGTGCTCCTCGCCGTAGAATTTTCCATCGATTCCTCGATTATACCGCCCTCGCCTTGGTACGGGCCTCGTTGTTGGCGGGCCCGCTGAGGGGTCCGGCCAGCTATTAGAGAAGCCGAAGGCTGATGGTGAGGGTCAAGTAACATCGATGCCATTGGGGAAGGGGCGACAGCTGCACCAAACCTCGGCGTCCGTCCTGGTGGGGGCGCTCTGCTTCTAGGCCGCTCACTACGGCCTATCCGCGATGTCTTCATGTCGGCGGCTAAGGTTGGGGACATGAGGCCGGGGAACGTGGGTGGAGGATGAAATTGGTGACGTCCAGCTGGTCCTAAAGTATGGGCGCCTGGTAGCCCACTCCTAGGGTTATACACGTAATTATCCAAGAACCCATGCATCGAAGCCTGCATCTTGCCGTGCTTGGTGGAATAATAGTCCTCACGAGCATCGCCGGCTGGTGCCTTCTGTTGTTTCGTGTTGCGGGCGTCTTTCTGGAAGTCGAAGACGGCAAAGGAGCACACATAGCCTAGACCGTCGACATGAATAGTGAATTCGCGGAAGAAGTCAACAATCTGCTCGCTGCATTTTGGTAGGCTGAAAAAGAGGATCAATGGCGTGACCAAGACGCCTAAGATCTCTTCTAGAAAGATGACAATTCGGACTTTGTATAGTTCAGCAAATTCGATCTTGACGTCGTAACTGTGGAGACGTCCTTTCCACTGGTCTGGCTGATAGTGTGTATATTCAATAACGTTCTGTATTGCGAATTCCGGGTCAAAGACATCGTTTTCTTCCGATATCATACCGCGAGCTACAGCCCATACCGTCGTCAGGAGCGCGACGAAAGCGAAAGCGTTCATGCCGGGAAATAGCTCGAAATCGACAAACATTTCGGGGTCGGAAAATCCAACAAGGGCTAGGACTGCAATGAGTGCCCCCGAGAAGAACTGGACCGTCCGGGCCGCCAACTCCGTCTTCTTTTTCGGAAACTGATCAATGTAATGCTTTGCGAAAGGGTAAGACATGTTGAGGCGCTCCTCAAAGATATGGGGCAGCTCATTGAACTCTCTGAATTTCCACCTTGCGAGTGGGGTATACTGCCTAGCCCCTATCGAAGAGGTGTTGGTTTTGAACTCCTAGACGCCTGTATGTAAGTACACATGTCGCCAAGAATTTCCAAGGGATGTCCTACATTGTAATACGTGAACACGAAATCGATTAGAAGGCCACATGCGACGAAAGGGGCGAAGATCAGGTTCATGACGGCAGCAAAAACGAATCTTGTCTTCATCTCCCGACTGAGCTGGCCCCGGTGGTCAGATCTAAGGACGCGCTGGTGGACTTGGCCGCTCTCGTTGAATATGAGGTCCAGAACACCGAACTGGACAGTCCACTCCAGCGACTTGGAGAACAACTGTCTGTTGCGCAGGAATGGTATGGGAGCTGTCAGGTTAAGAATATCCTTGTTGAAGAGTGCGATGATGTAATTCTCTCTTCTCATGAGCCTGTTGGCAATATCGTGGGCATCGAGTCTCTCCTTGGAGTGAGAGGCTACATGTTGTCCAAGCTGTTTAGACAGAAAACGCCGCTGTGATGGTGTGATGTTGGTGGCGGTCTTGACGTTCTGGTCACGTAGCCCCGTAATCCTCGACACGACGTCTTGCCACGAAACAGTCTGCATGTCTTCGTCGGGTATCTCCAACAGGTAGATGTAGAAATCCCGAATGTGAAACAGACGAGGGATATCAAGAACCCATTGGATAGACTTCCAGACGAAGTAGAAACTACAGAGCCATAGACTCAAATTCCATACCCCCCACATGTTCTTGGTGCATTGGGGGATCATTATTTCTGATAAACTCCTGCTCTCCCGGATCTTGCTGAAGTCTACGCATTGCGTCAATAAAGTTAGGAGACTTGCCACGAAGACGACCTTCCTAGTAAACCGTCAGTGCACGACACACTACGATGGCGCAGGGAGTACGCAAGTAGTCGATTAGACTTACAATAGGTGCAAGAACCGTTCGAGCAGGATGCACCAGATGCCGGCCCCGAGGTAATAATCATAAACATCCCTAATGAAGACGTCGAGATTGGAGACATTAGCCCACCTGAACATTGCCTTGTCTCTGGGATTGCCCACGAATCGCGTTCTCGCGGTGGCACCTCCACGATGCCGGTCAAACGAAGGGCCAGCTTCTTCATCTTGATGCAATCTTTGATGTGCCTGTGTAGTCTCCCACTGCGACTGTATTCTTCGATTCGACCGACCGGGTACGGCGGGGTGTCTGGATGGTTGGGGGCCAGTTCTTCGAGGATTGGTTTTAGTGGCAGCGGCACCTGGGCCCTCGACTAGGAGAGAGGCTGGGACATCATTATCGCCATCATCATCTGGAGAGAGCCATCTCGAAGCCGTAACATGCCTACCCGAGGCAGGTATCCCACCGGGAGCACCTCTTGTCGTGGCATCGGGACTTCTAGTTGAGATCCGACTGTCCTCTAGGACAAGCCCCTGGGCACGTTCGAGGTCGTCGTCGCCAAACTGATGAGTGAGGTTCTCTTCGTCCTGGAGAAGACCCAGCCTATCTTGTTCGGTATCGGGGTCTTGGTCGTTTCTGACTTGATCGTACCAGGGCAACTGATCGCCTGAGGAAGGGACGAGGCGCGAGAATATGTTCGGGGCCATGATGGTGATGAATCGGACAATGTCGCCAACTAAATTCCTGGAGGTGATAACAGTAAGGGAATCAAGTCATGGTTTGGCAACATGGCATGTTATTGATGGAAGACAGGGCAGAGCCCAGTCACGAGGCTCGCATGTATAGGAAGACGGAGAGCAAACGGATGGATTAAGTTAGTACTTATTTAGTCTAAGCGCCTGGTAGATAAATGGAAGGTTCAAAAAGCCAATAAAGGGCGAAACTCTCCCAAGCTGGGTCACAAGATGTGAGAGTCCTAAGGTTTATTGTATTCTCTCAGTATGTCTCAAGAAGGGTACATGACAATAGTGGATGGTCAGGTGTGCTGAAGTGTCGACGATCAAGAGCTGCTTTACTATGATTGACTAGATGGATAAAGATAAACCGATAACGGGCGATAACCAAATCCCTAATGAGCCCGAACCAGAAGGGCAGCCAACGCTGACTGCACGCGGCGGTTAGCAGGCGCGTGCCTTCGTCATACTGTAGGTGCCATGGCAGGGCAACAAGGGGGGACGGCAGCCAAGAGGGGCAAAGATGACAAAGTGCAGGTGGGGACTCTGGGGTTACATGTACAGTACTGTACTGCTACCTAATAGCTGGAGGTGACAGGCAGCTTTATCTTATTAATGTGCCTAGGTACTTACTTATACCGACTTTTGTCAGCCACACCAAACAGGCTTAGCCAGTAACTCCTTCATCCGTAACAGCCCAGTTAAAATAAACGATGAGTTACTGAAGTTGGGAAATGTTGCTCTTGCGTAGGATGAGGTCCCTTAGGATAGGAAGATAAGGCAAGATTACTTAGTCAAGCAGGCATAAAGATGGCCGCCGATGGGACCGGTCCAATTACGCTCCCATCAAGGGATCGTATGTCCCCTGGACCGCCGTCACCTGGGATTCCTCTAACCCCAGGCTACGCTGCCAGAACTGCGAACCCGCTTTCAACGAAGTTGACTTCGGTTCTCTCGACCTCATACGTTGACTCGGAGTTTCGAGAGGCTCTCGCCCTGCTGGATGAGCGTGGGGTGACCAACAGCGCAGAAACACGACGACGACTACGGCTGGATGTACAGAAGGAGGTCATTGACAGTAATGGAGAGATCATCGCTGAGTTTGGCCGCGTTGCTGAACAGCTGAAGAGAATCGGCGGCATTATTGACAAGCTTAATAAGAACTATCAGGAGATGAAGAGTCACGTCACGGCAGCTCATGAAGCCACATCGTCCACACTCGAGGAGGCCAACGCCCTTATGACTCAGCGGCGGAATGTCGAGACGAAGCAGCAGCTTCTCAAAGCTTTCCACGAGCATTTCGTTCTTTCGGATGATGAGGTTGCTTCTTTGACGTCGACGGCTGAGCCTGTCGATGATCGCTTCTTTGCTGCACTCTCTAAGGCGAAGCTCATCAGGAAGGACTGTGAAATCCTCCTGGGATTCGAGAACCAAACGTTGGGTCTTGATGTAATGGAGCAGACTTCCAAGAATCTGAATCTCGCCTTCCAGAAACTCTATCGCTGGATTCAGAAGGAATTCAAAACACTCAATCTGGAGAACCCTCAGATCAACTCATCTGTCCGCCGGGCCCTCCGCGTACTAGCCGAGCGGCCCTCCCTTTTCCAGAATTGCCTCGACTTCTTTGCCGAAGCTCGGGAACACATATTATCAGACTCTTTCTATCTCGCGCTAACTGGCACGTCGGCTTCCGGTGCCAAAGACCATTCGGTCAAGCCCATCGAGCTGGCAGCTCACGATCCCCTACGATATGTAGGTGACATGCTTGCATGGACACACTCGGCCACGGTTAGCGAACGGGAGGCCCTCGAGGTCCTTTTCGTATCTGACGGGAACGAGATTGCTAGAGGCATGCAAGAGGGGCGCGAAAACGAACCTTGGCAGTTGATGGTCGATGACGCTGGCGAACCTTTTGAATTTGATGCCACCAGAGCCCTCAACGATCTTGTCGACAGGGATGTCAGCGGGGTTGCACGAATACTAAGGCAAAGGGTCGAGCAGGTCATCCAGACCAACGAGGAGACGATACTTGCATATAAACTAGCAAACCTCCTCAACTTCTACCGGTTGACATTCTCAAAACTGCTTGGCGACCATTCTGTCCTCCTGGAAGGGGTCGCCCACCTTGAATCAGAAGCACTCCGTCAGTTCCGCTCCTTGATGCGGGATCATATCGCGACACTTCAGGGTGAATTCCAGCACCCGACCTCGGACCTCGGACCCCCAGACTTCTTCCAAGATGCCCTCGAGCAGCTGACGGCCATCATGAAGACATACGAGACTTCGATCTCATCTACAGACGATCGCGAAGCAGAGTTCCAGCCTATCATGGCTGAGTCTTTTGACCCGTTCATGTCTGGCTGTGAGTACATGTCGAAGAACATGGGTGGGCCTTCCGGTTCCATCTTCCTCATCAACTGCCTGCTCGCCGCCAGGGCCGCTATCTCGCCGTTCGATTTCGGCCAGCAGCGCGTAAAGCAGCTGCAATCTACTATCGACGAGCATACTCGGAAGCTCGTCGAGAGCCAGTACTCGTTCTTCCGGACCGAATCTGCACTGGAACCGCTACTTACATCTCTCAGACCACTCCGGGTGAACAACAAGGAGGACGTCATCAAGATGCGGCAGCTCGAGGCGCTGCGGCCCGAGGCGCTGACGGCCGCCAGCCAGGACCTCGACGACTTCCTGCCTTCGGCCGTCATGGACGCCATGGAGAACGTGAAGCACCTGCAGGACGCCAGGCTGGCCAGGGAGATCACCGAGGATGCCGCCGACAGGTTCTGCGCGGACTTCGAGCACGTCGAGGAGATGCTCGTCTTCGCGGATGAGATGGCCGCCGAGCAACAGGACGGCTCGGGGGATGGGGCCCGTGATGAGGTGCCCAGCTTTAGGACCCTGTTCCCGAGGACCACCGGGGAGATCAGAGTTCTCCTGTCTTGAGGTGCATGGAGCTGTTGGGATAAAATAGAAAGTCTTTAGGGTGGCTTCCATCATTACATACCATGTAAGGAGAGGATTACACGGGCAATCGCTGTGCCCTAATGAGACAATATTTCTAAGCTAAAACAGCATGAATCTTTGTTCCGAATTGCCCTGCCATATACTTGGTCGTGCAACGCCTCTAACATATGCCTTCCACTTTTGTCGTCTGGCTACTCAGACGCTGTGCACTTCGTCCACCTACAGATCTTACCCTCGACTACGATCCTCTTCCATTCCTCATTCCTAGATCGTCTATTCCCCGTCGATCTGGAGACCAATACCCCCAGAGTAGCTCGATACCACATCATGCTCCCACTCTGGATCCATGCTCCGCTCTCAGCCAGTTCCAGGGTAGATAAGAAAAGAACCCGTGGATGCTTCGGATAAAGAGACAGGGACGTCTCGAAGGTGTCTGTAGATAATTGCGAACATCTTGTTACTCCTCATTCCTGCGAGGTGCGAAGACCTCCGTAAGGCGAACCACGAGGTCCTTGGTGACCACGACCCCTGCTGCGAAATTTTCCGTCATCCTGGGTGTAGCTCCGTAGTAAGTGTGAGAGTTCACCAGGACCTGGAGAGTGTCGTATGAAAAGTAATGGATTACCAGTTCCCTTCATGATTGATGCAGGCCTATAGGCATCCCGGTTGTTTCCCAATAAAGCAGTAAACAGTCACAAGAAGGCCGGTAGTATAGGGTCAAACATTCAAAGCTCCTTCTTACTGTACTAGGCAATTACTAGACGCCCCAAATGTTGGGACCTAGGTAGGTTCCTCGCCTCGATCACGTCAAATTACTATCGAATTTTCGAAGCTCTATACCCTACCAAATCCTCCAAATCTCCGAAATATGACGCGGACCGGGGGTTCTTAAATAGTAATTAACTCAAGGCATCCCAATCCAATCGAGCGCATAGAAGCCCAACACACCGCCACAAGGCTAGCTGACCCCGATCCCGATTCTGATCTAAATCCGCCATCATGGCACAGCAAGCCCACTAGCCTGCGTGCGACCTGTTTGCCCATTCAAACACCCTCCATAGTGACGTCCTCAGCTCCCTTCGGCTCGTCTTCCTTCCGCATCAACCACGCCATGACACCCCAGAGCTGGCGCATGGCCTCGAGCCTGTCCTCGACGAGGAAGAGGTCGAACCACCTGCTGCGCCAGACCTGGAGCTCGCCCCAGCTCCTCGTCTTTTTCTTCTCCTCCCCCTTCCCGTCCTCCGCGTCGGCGCCGCCGCCGAGGACCTCGAGCAGCCGGTCCGGGACGCGCACGCGCAGGATGCAGAAGTGGTGGAACAGGCTGCTGAAGACGAAGACGTCGTCGTAGTCGACGCCGCGGGCGCGGCCGATGGCCTCGTACCGTGCCTTGCGGTCCCAGTTGGATGCCGGGGGGCGCACCATGCGGTAGTGGTCGTAGATACTGGGGGTCTTGCGCTGCCTCTTGCTCGCGGGCTGGCCGCGCATGGCGAGGACGGCACCGGATGGGCGTACAAGCCCGCCCGGAAGCGGCGTCTTTGTCGCCGTGAGTGAGTGGCTGGGAGCTCTCGGATCCTTAGTGCCTGGCCCGGACTCCGAACTGCTGCCGGCGCCCGCCGTGGTGGAGTCTTTGGAGCCTTTATCGAGGGCATGGTGGTCCCCGGTTTCGACCTCGCGCCCGATGGCCCCGCCTTCGCCGCCGCCCCAGCGCTTGGTCGTGGCCCACCACTTGTCCTCACCGAAACGGTGCTCTGCCTTACCTTGGCGCGCGCGCAGCTGCGCCGTCGTCAGGGCGGCGATCAGCTCGCGCCCGAGGTCGATGTTCGAGTCTGCGGGCGAGGAGAAGTGGGTGGTGTTGCGGGCCGACACTGCGGCAAGTGGGCCCTCGACGACACCGGCGCGGGCGGCGTCGCGGGCTGTGGGGATGCGGTTTACAAAGACGCATCCCGATGGAAAGTAGGTGGCCAGACGTGGGGACGATTGCGAGTGCGGTTTAGACTCTGTCGATTCTGACGGGGGTCCAAGCAGGTGCAGACGAGGCTCAACTCGAGATGGGACTATATTGCAGCCGAAGTCGTAAGATACTAGTTTGACAAAGGCGGCAACCAGGTTATGCCGGTACTCAGGAGGCATCTCAGAGCCTGGCTGCGTACGGTAGGTTACACGTTCGGGCGTCTCAGACTTTGTATCCGACTTTGGCTGAGAGCGGGCATTCGATTCCGCCGCACTACTGATCATGGCAGCGCCAGCTTGTTCAAGGCCAGTGCCTACGGAAGATGGGCCTGAAGGCAGCGGTGGGGCCGGCACGTTTTCGGCTGTCTGAGATCCATCATCACCCTCAGCAGGCGGTGGTAACGAGGTGTCATCCCAGAAGCGGGCCATTAGCTCCATCTGTTTGAAGAATTCATAGCAGTTCCCGAGTCGTATCGGTGCCTTTCCCAATTCCGGCTTCATACGCTTTACCGTGCGAAAGGCAGCTTGGTTTGGTACAGAGAGCTCATTCCGACGCTCCATGTAGACTCTGGCTTCCGGGGATATATTTCCATTTGATATTGGCCGCCTAAAGGTTGGGTCCCTCTCCCGGGCTTGATCGATGGTTATATCATCCCAACCAGAAGTCGAAGGGAGATACGACGGGTCGGGAAGCAGATCCTCCGCTGGAGTATCGACGTGCACATGAACACCGAGTGCGGCAAAGTGCAACTCGTTCAGGTCGGCCGGACGATGAAGAGTCTGCAAGAAGCGGACAAGGGACGACTCTGAATGGTCATCCAGTGACGGCAATTTCCTCACCGTTGGATCTGTGTCTCGAGATATTGCTGGGGTACCCTGTGGTAACTCGACTGGAGTTGGAGGCGGAACATCTTTTGGTGGTGGGCCGACCTGTGTGGAAGACTGGACTATAGATTAAACATGAGATGGAGTCCATGAATACGGAACGTATGTCAGAGTAGAAAGGTGGACACGTCGACATGGGTGAATAATGGCCTTTGTGTAAGCTTGTCGATCAATTTGTTTGGGAATAAGACGGCTTATACAAGACAACGTGTGGAAATATAGAGGACGGCCACGAAACCCGCATATCAACTGAGTAAAGCTGGAGGAATAATATGACCAGAAGACTAAGACTAAGACCAGTCCAATGTCCGGTAGAAGGCAGGGCCAGTTGTTTGATGGGGAAGAAGGAAGTCTGTACTGGGTTGGGCTTCATGATAGTCGCACTTGCATCACCAACCTAAGACAGCCAACCCTCCCCCGCTTTCGACATTCAACTACAACAAGCGAAGAGAGATATATATGAGGTAGGTAGGTATGAATCGAGGCAATTAGGTCCAACTTACTCAGATTTGCTAGTCCACCGAACATGGTGTCCGGTCCCTACCCGGTCTACAAGTCAAGTGACGGTCAAGTGACCGACGTTGAGTACGACGCCCTCCTCAGGAGTCTTCTTCTACTTGGCCCCTCCTGATGATGGACGTCCAATGTCCCCGCAACGACTTGGATACGACGGTAAGTATAAGCCAACCCCAAGTGGTATGATTGAAGCAAATTAAAGTAATACGCGTAGTTAAGCTTGGTATTCCAAAATTATTGGGGTACGATATAATGCGACTGGTGTAACTAGGGAGATGGGTGTGGTAGTTGGGAATCTAGTGAACCTAACTTGAACGAACCCGTTTGTTGGAGCTGGCGTTCCCCTAGTTTCGGGTGGTTGGCGGTCTGGCTCCCGTGGTCGGGGCGCATCGCTCCCGTCCCGTCCGACTCCACTGTTGGTGATGTCTAAGCTTAACCACGCGCGCACCTTTGCATTCCTGTCTCTATCATTTTCCTTATATATTTACCCAAATCGAAATTCCGACTTTCGGAATGATGTCACTATGCTAATGAGGTTATAACCCGTTTGATATTCTGCAATTACAGATAGCCGACTATCGACGAGACATTCGAGCCCGCTGGAGATCGGGTAGGTCCCAACCCGGCGGTACGATATTTGACAATCCGGGTGGGGGCGACGGGCTATCATGGGCCTTGCTTGACCTGCGGCACCTCGGCTTCTCACAGAAGGTATGCTGGCCACCAACGCTGCAAACTGTATTTTCCTATAGATGCTAATATCATGGTGAGATTTAGTCGCCTTTCGTCGGTGGCCCCAAGCTGACATAACTGCCGTGCTTACGAACTACTCTGACATAGAAAAGACCGCTCAGAAGGGCTTGGCATAGCCCATATCAACCGACGCGGATCATTCCCCTTTCCTTTTCTTTGAAGTTTTGCTTCATATACCACCGGCTATGGAGAAAGTGCTTTGAGAAGAGTTTGATGACAACCCTTAGCTACTTACAAGGGCGAACAGATATCATGTGTTGGATGACCTTCAGTGGCTGGGGCCACAGTTGATTCGAAACTTCGTTCCAGAAGCACGATGAGGACAGAGCGTCTCGCAGAGTGTCGAACTCCGATGGTTAAAACTGATCGTCGGCGACCCCGTCGTTGAGCTTAATGAGGGCCTCTTCTATTCATTTTCAGAGTCATGCGGCCATGGCCGGGCCAACATCCGTGCGGTTGAGGGGCATGCTTGCTTCAGGTTTGTTACAGGACAAGGGGTTCGCCTGAGGTGAAACATCCGCCCCCGCCATCGTACCAGAAATGAGGCTCCCAGTTTCTTTATTATCTCCTAAAGTCGCCTTGTTCTACGCTGTCGAACGAGGAATAGAAAGTTTCATTAATGCGGCAACGAGCGAGGCCTTTGTCAATCCATTCATATCTTCGGGCCATACTACTGCATTGTTTGGCTGAGTATTATTATCTTTGTTTTAGAGGTTTGTGGTTACTTCCTATCATCCAGTCGTGGAACCCTCTTGGCGGTGTTCCAATCTCTCCTGCTCCTGTGTTCGACACTTTCTCACTTCTGGTGTAGTGTGTGTGTCCCTGCCAGCATCATGTCCCCCCATACCCGGAGGCAAGGTGTTTCTCATGTCTTCTTCTTCTAAATCGGTCTCAATTCATGACTGCATCGCAAATGTAGACGGCCAGGACGGCCATTTTCTTCTCTTTCCCGTCAAGCTTCTTTCCACTTCGTCGTAGTCGCTCGATGCGACTACCCCTTTTCTTAAAATTTGCGTGACTGGAATCGCTTTCTTTCTTTCGAAAACTCCTTAGTCATGGCCACAGGCGGCAACCTACCGTCCCAGGCGTTTATCACAGCTTTAAATGGCAAGCGGTGTACGGCGGTTCCGAAGAATAATCCGGTGGCATCCGAAGAAAATACTCTAGCCTTCACGACACCTTCATCTTCCTCATCTGCATCTTCCACTTCATCTTCCACCTCATCCGCAAGTTTCATTTCGACGTCAAGCACAAGTCAAGCCTTGCCTGCGGCGGCGCCGGTGGACCCCGAAGAAACCATTGCTCCGGCACCCCAGGAGACATTGCTCAGTACGGCGAGCCCTACACCTTCGCCCCAAGGCGCGGTTCTAAGCGAGATATCAGCGCCCGATTCTACAACGGCACAGGAAGTAGAGCCGTCGAAAGTGGGAGATATCACAGATCAGCCTTTACCATCTCCAGAATCTACTAGTAGCTTAGCTGTCGCCCTTGAGAGCATTTTAGATGTTTTTCTCACTTCTTCATCCCAGCCAGAACCAACAACACTTCCGGAAGCGCCAACTGGCGAGCAACAATCCGAAGCACTTCAGCAGGGCTCACGGTCTGGTGAAAGCGCAGCACCGACATCGACGTCGGATGGGCCAACT
Organism: Monosporascus sp. MG133; assembly: GCA_004155925.1. Taxonomy (NCBI): domain Eukaryota; kingdom Fungi; phylum Ascomycota; class Sordariomycetes; order Xylariales; genus Monosporascus; species Monosporascus sp. MG133. The sequence goes on along the minus strand of QJNX01000136.1, from coordinate 7,026 downwards.
GCATCAACCACCGAAGCCGGCCTCGATGCGTTAGCTACTCATCTCACAATACTAGAGACACCAACGGCCGGTGGCAACGCTGCGCTATCGACGGGGACACAGCCGGCTTCGATAACCCCGTCGCCGACGGCCGAGGACAACGCCGGGTTGGAATCGCCGGCCACTACCGGAGGAGTTACGGAGACCCCCGTCAACCCACGGACGACGGCAGCAGTAGCAGGAGGAGTGGTGGGCGGGTTGGCTCTCGTCTCTCTTGGAATTTTCCTCATCTGGTTCTGGCGGAGACGAACCGAGCAGAAGCGGAAAAGGCTGACGCGGTTCTCCGGAGACGGTGCATCCGGTCGCCGAGAAAAGGAGGGAGCTTATTTCACCAACCGAACCCCGTTGGGCCCCACCCCGGTCTCGGAGAAGCTCAACGACAGTGTCGTTTACGGTTATAGGCGCATCCGCCGCCGCCTCTCCGGCATCGTCGACCGCAGCACCAGTCCCCAGCCTACCGTCGATCTCGACAGGGGCACGTCGCAGTTCGGTCCTCTCCCGACATCTATTTCACCGCAGAGCAGCCGATTCAGTGCCAGCTCGGAGAACGTGACTTTTGTCCCCAGGGGGAGGGAGCAGTTTGTTGGCTGGTGGAGTCGTGTCATCAAAGATGGTGGTAGCCAGCCGAAGAGCAACCGTTCAGACAACGCCCCATTTGCCGTAGCGCGCGGCATGAAAAGGGTTAGCGGCGACAGGCGCGCACCAAACCCGCAGCCAGACTTCCACACACTGCTGCGGATGGATGAGGAGGCGGCGGTAAGTGCCGCTCGCATCAGCGGCACCAGGGGCAATCACAAGCGCCGCTCGACGGCCACCGGCAACGAGCATTTCATGGGTAGCTTGGGGTTCGACTTCGGTGGTGCCGCTAATCCTTTCTCCGACGCTAACGCTATAAGGCACGACTCGGCCACGGCCACGGCCCCACCACCCGCCCTGTGGACGCACCCCGCAGAGGATCCGTTCTCGGACGTCAACGCCGTCGCGAACGGTCCCCCGCTCAGCGAAGGCACCGCGGCGTACGCTCGCGACCCAGAGCAGTTGCGCGGCCGCAGCGCCAGCGTCAACGGCAGCATCTGTCGCGAGTCCAGGGTCAGCAGCGTCGACTCCCTCGACGGTGACATGCTCATGCGCAATACCAAGTTCCGCTCCGACCCGTTCGACCTCGACCTCCCGGAGCTGCTGTCGTCCGGCACGGGCGGCGGCAGCAGCAGCGCAATGGGGATTCCGCCGAGGGCCCACGTCAGGGGCCCGAGTTATGCCAGCAGCTACACCTCCAGGTACTTCGGGAGCGACGCCGGCAGCTTCAGCGGCTGGAGCGATCCCGGACCCGACGTCGGGCCGGCTGTGGCGGAGAACAGAAGGAGCCGGGACGGCACGGGCGTGGGGCAGGCGATGTAAGCCTTAGCTGACAAATAAGTTGGGAGGGCTTTAGCTGTCGACCTGTTTCCACTCGAACAGTTCCTCGGAGAGGAAGTCTGTTGCAAAGAATGAGTCGTGTAAGTGTCAGGGGATGGTGGATATCGAGCTATGCTTTGCTCGGCGCATAAGGTGTGTAATTGCAAGAAGAAACGTAGGGTTTTCAAAAGGCGTCTAAGGGGCGGTTTTGTCCGGTTTTTGTGTCCGGTACTGCATTTGATATACCCCTGGTAGCTCGTCACTTGGCGGCTCTCTGTCACTCGCTTTATTGTTGTCGTTGCCTATATGCTTCGGATGGAAGAGCGCAGAGTACAAAAAAGCGCACTCCGCACGGTACCGTCCGTGGCCTGATTACGCTGGGGCTTGATGCAAGGAGGGGGCTCGGCGAGGAGTTGGGGGGAGGTCGCCATCCTCTGGGTGGACAGCATGCGAGCGGAGAGCGCTTGCTCTAGGAACCAGATAGCTACGTCTTGGAGACGGTAGGTCGCTCTTCGATAGCTCGTCCCCTCGATACATCAGTCCCTGACACCTTGACGTAACGATACGTGACGATGAATGAGACTGTGCTAGTTCCCTAAGCGTCCGAAAGCATAGATGTAGGGCCATACAGGGGTAGATTATCTTCGTCGAGAAAGAGCTCAAAGTTATTTAGCCTACTTACGGATATTTGTTACTGGCTGTATAGTAAACCATTGTTCATATATGCAGCGATGCTGGAAAGGGGATACATTCCCGCCTGCAAATTCCAATGAGGATACCAATATAATCGAACCTGACAAATCGACCGTGAGCCATCACAAAAGGATGCCGTGAATTCGAAACTCGCCATCAAGCCAAGCAGCGGAATTAGGAGTCGATTATCTAACCTCCCCCTTGCCCCCTTTTCTCCAATCGACGACTTCAACGAACCCGCCGCAAGCACTCTCAACCACTCACAACCATTTTTGGCACCTAGACACTTACGTAGATGGCTACGCATGGATAATACACCGCTCCTCTCCAAATCGATGCCTTTTCGTTGTTGCTGACTTATGTTATAAATTCTAACCCGATTGAAGAAGGCGTTCAGAGAGAGATTCTACGTTACAGTAAGTAGTCCATCATACCAGGCATCATGTGGTTCTTAGCCGCCTTGCCTTGCAGTCACCACTTGACTGTACGGATAAGCAAGTACCTGATCGGCGACCAAGTCAGCATGCCACCGCACCGAGGTAGCATTGGCGCGTAGACGCGCACAACGCGGGGAAAAGAGCTGAATGAATAGTGACATCACAATCCCTCATGCGGGATCGGCTCATATTGACACTAGTTGATCTGATTGGTTGGGTGACCGCCAAGAAAGGTGCAGTCGCCGGCGCCCGCCAACGCGAGAATTCGCGTTCTTGTCTGTCAATTAAACAAAAAGCCCCCAACGCGTGACGCGTAAAATGTTGCCTTCCACCTCCTCGCGCCTTTGCCCTTCCCTTCCCACTTTGCTCGATGAGGCCTCGACACCCTCCCCGTCTCTAGCCGCAAAAGAAAAAAAGATGATGTATTACATTGTATAGCCAACGTCGAGTGTTGTTGCATGCCGTGTTTGTCCAATCGCCGCGTGACACATTAAAACAAAAGTAAACAGAGTAAGAGCTGGTGATACATGAGACCGTGGTATGCTTGTGTGTGGGTGTGTAAATACAAGATAGAGTGGCCAATTGAAGACCTGCTGTTGTCGATGTTAATGATCGTTTGTTATTGAGGTTTTGAGGTCGTGGGCCGCGATTGGTCAACCGCATATAGGGCTTCAGCCGATTCTCGAACAGAAGGGGACGGCAGGTGGAATTACTCGGTGCTGTCTAATGGGTATGTACCGGGTCCAGACAGGGGTATGTTGGGGCGATAGAAATCCTCGGGCATACATAGCGGTGAGGCAATCGAGGAAGTGAAGGCAAAACGCCGGAATGGGTCCACAATAGGAGAATGTAGCAGACCCGGGCATCATGAAGAAGTCGGTGAATCTCCGGTGAGATCACCGCCTTTCCGGCCATCAGATAGTAATACCATAACCGTAAACGCCTAGGCCTGGGCAAGATAATGATACAGTCCTATGACAAACTTTGCAAAGGCTCGTCGAACGTCAGTTTTCGTCTGGCCACGCTTAACGGCGTCTTGGCTGTGGATAATGATACTGGAGTCTTCCAGGGCTTCTGCGCCGGACTAGGAGTGATGTTAACGAAATCTGAGATGTCGAAAGGCTGACCAGGCGTGGTAGGGAATAGGTTCCCTCCACCCGGCGTAGTCATCATGGACGACGGCAGAGCTAGGTCTTTCTTCGGCGGCGGAGTAGAGGGAGGCTCCATCCGAGTTCTGGTTGATGGCACGGCAGGGGAAGGAGATGCGGCTAAATAGAGCAGTAGATCTGCACCCTCTTCACCCGATCTTTGATCGTTAGCCGAGATCCTATCCTTGTTGCGCCGGTTGGGTACGGCCCGGCTGCGCATCGGCGGTGTTCTGGGCGGGGATGCCCGGTTGTGGTCCACCTTGAAAGAATGCAACGGAAGGTCTTCTTCTTCGTCCGAATTTGCGGCAAAATTAGCTGTTAGGTCCATCGAGGGACGGCGGGACCCCTGGAAAAAGGAGACGTCGGGGCCGGTAGACGTCGTAAAATGTTGTTGTCTCCGGGGCTTGAGGGGTGAAGTCTGTGTGAGCAGACGGTGTGATCTCCAAGAGCCCGGGACGGGGTTGTGGTTGAAAGATCTGTGCGTGGTAGGAGACGACCGCAGCCGTTTGCTTGGACTTGACATGCCCATGTCGAACGATGCCATATATGTGCGTTTGCGATGACTTGTGCTGCCACCGCTGGATCCGATTGCGTCTGAAAAGAGAGGTGCCTTGAGCGGTGAGCTCATGAGGGCTTTTGTGTTGGGATAAGGGAGTTCTGACGTAGTGGATGAGGAGTCGGACAGTACGTCGGCATCGTATTGGCGCTTTCGTCGCATCTCTTCTTCCATCTTAGGCTCGAGAGTATCCAGGGTTAAGTCCTCCCAGCCATGTTTTGTTTTGAACTGTGCCAGAGCTAGCCGGCCTTGAAGTCTTCGTGCAATCTGCAAGCCCGGAGTGCCCTTTTTCAGTAACCGATTTTCTTACATAGTACATTCGGCTCATAGCTTGGGCCTGGATGTGAATGAATGCCCTCATCTTACCTTGCTAACCTCAACTCGTTTGAGTACCTTATCTGCCACAGCATCGGGCTGTTTCTTCAAGGGTGAAGATATCATTTTCGATGTCTTTCTGAGACTGCACTTCTGATATGCTACGTATGCCCTCTGAAGTGGGTTTTTTAGGGAGGGGATCCTGCGGGAAAGGAGGATGATGATATATGGCTTGTTGGTTGGTGTATGTGAATTTGCAGTAAGCGAGGGGAGTTCTCTGAGTGGAGGATTCGGGTTGGCAGGTCACTGATGGAAAATGTGATTAAAGTGGTTGCAGATAACTCCCTACATAATGGGGTTTAGTGGGTAATAATAAAGTTATGCATCACTGGAGTTACTAGGTACAGTAGTTACAGCACCTAGCGCCAGGCACCTACAGTAGGTGGGTGGATGAGGAAACTGCTGGCTGCCCTTGCTATCGCCTTGGTTACTGTACCTAGGAGGTTGCTGTGGATATTCTCCAATTCCAACCCTCCGGCATTTAAACATAGATACCTACATATAATAATTTCACGAAAACCCGCTATGTATGGACGAAAAGGCATCAAGTCAAGATCCAGCAATTGCAGTGCAAACACCTTAACCTCAAGGCCAGTGAGAGATCATTGAGGTGATGGTGATGCTTACGCATGTACAGATATACGTGTTCAACTAACTCGGGTGTCTCTGTATTTCGAAGACGTCAGGGTTGGCTTTCCATTCTTTTGCATTCCTCTGGAAACAGGGCGGATACAGTTGGAAATGAGAGACGTGGTCCTGTGCAGGTGTTACTCTAGTGTCCACCTCAGCTCACAGCTACCCGGCAACTGAGAGTTGGCCAATAGTTGGGCTCTAGTAGGGCCCCTCCCCCCTAAAGGCGCTCTACAATACAAACCCACACCACATCGGGTCCTTGCGTAGCACGCAAGGCATTTGGAAGGCTTTACGGACCAGTCTGCTGTCGACATTAGGAGAGATGGGCAATAGTTGCCGTGGTCCGTTGAACAACCAGATTTCACTTGTTGTGGCTGACCACAAGCAGCATCATGCCTACTGTACCAAAGGTCGAGCGCAAACGTCTACAAATATATCGCACGTTACAAAACAGTGACGTGCAGTAAATCAGGCTAGTGGCTGCGGTCCCCTAGAAGTAAATTCCTTAAGAGGTCCCTTTAGTGCCCCTGTAGCGCCCCTACAACTGAAGTCCCTTCTGCTATAGTGTACTTGAAACGGGAAATAACGTCTACAAGCCAACAATTAAGACGGGGACCCGACAAGGTATGTTGAGACACCTCTGCACTCGACCTTCATAAGGTCATATCGTCTCCTTTCATCCTTTGAACCATCTGTGTGGTTGCCTAGTTGACCGTCCAGCGGAACTGTCTATGTTTCTTTTTGTTACGGCACTTACAGAGGTGAAATGGCGCATAAATTGCACACTCAGCAACCTCCCCCTTTCCAACATTTCGACGCTAGTTTGGTTATCAGCATGCTGGACTCAAGTTCGTCCAAAGGGGCGAAGCTCAAAGTTGAGCTTGATAGTCAGACACTCGCTCGGTTGCTTGGTCGTTGAACGACCTGAGAGAGGGCTGCAGCACAAGTCGTCGAATTCAACTCGTTACTTAGTCTTCTTATGGGAGACAAATAAGTGGGCGTCAGGGAGATAGATAGGTTGAAGATGTTTGGAAAGATAGCAGGGATAGCCTAGATATTTGCTGTCATAGGTAGATATTTGCTGTGGTCCCCGATGTTCTTTCCAGTCTGCCTCTCGTTGAAGGGACTGAAGAACTTGCCGTGATATTCTTTTCGACCTCTGGGAGATAGAGAACTGAAAAAGAAGGCCGCGAGACCAGTGGTTGGAGTTATGTCCTGTAAGCTTTATTTATATCAGTGTGCTCTCAAGCTATTTGGCCGAACTCAGGGTGCCTAGGTAGGAAGCTAGTGCCGATTCCTCCGTTCTAGAATTCTAGACAAGCGGTTGTTTCTTGCCGGGCAATCCGCACGTGTATGCCGCTGCATTCTCAAAACTCATATTTAATACTCGTATTTGCTTCTTCTCTAACTTTATACAGTGCCACGGTGATTTCAGGGGGTTGTGCGGGGGAATACGAGATATCCTCCGACGTTTGGTGGTGGAAGTGGATATACGATCCTCTATCGCTATCCAATCTGACTGAGGGGCACTTTAAATTACTTTCACGAGCGAACAAAAAGCCTTTGCAGTGCTCGCCGGCCTGCTGCATGCAGATGGAAATGGTTGTGGCTGCAGGCGGGCCGTACAAGATCACGATGCGGCAGGGTCATGGCGGCGTGATACAGTAGGATGTGCTTTAGTGAGATGTCGTCGCACCAGTTGATAAGTAGCAGGCTGTCTCAAAAAAAAAAAAAAAAAAAAAAAACCCCC